>BQKN01067043.1:504204-523386 GCA_022839385.1 Asparagus kiusianus | reverse complement strand
TTTTAACGGGCTTTCTAAGTGACCATTTAACAAGTTTTGGGCTAATGGATCCCAACCCAATTGGGCTTAGGTCATTAAGTATAAAAATACTCATTAGGCTTAATTACTCGGTCAACTTAGGTTTTATAAGATAGAATCACTTTGAATTTAAGAGTTTTTTTTACATTTTGGTGCCCATTTTCCGCACTCTTTTTGGTAAAGTTAGTTTTTTTAATATATATGTGTATATGTATATATATTCTGAAAAATATGTAGATCAAGACAACTTAAAAATTATTTTTAACTCTAAGTTAAGCATGTAATAATTTCATTATTTTAATTAAAAGTCTAAGTTAAGGCTTAAGTGAAGTATACTATTTTAAAAATTATTTCTCAAGAAATTTATTTAGTGTTATCATAAAAGGTGAACTTGAGTATATCACTAACTAAGGATTAAAAAATTTAAAATTTATCAAATAGATCAATTATTACTTAACTCTATTAATTTGGGAAATAACAATATTTTTATGATTTTTTTTAAAGGAAAGAAGAGAAAGAAGAAAAATTATGACAATAAAATGCAACAAAAGGTAAAATAAAGAGGAAAAAATAGCTACTCCCCCCTCCTTCCTACCTAATTTTTGCATTATCCTCAATGCGAACTTTATAATACATAAAGTAAAACAAATAAGAAGTGAAGCACTTACATTTGGTCGGCTAACCTAGATGATGAAAAATCTGCAATTACATCTGATGTGAGGAGAATGAAATCAAAATTTTATTCTTTTTTTTAAGAATTTTATTCATATATTTTTTTCTCTTTTTTTCTTTTTATTTTCTTTTCTTCTTCTTTTTTTCACTAGAATAGAACAAGAAACTCTCAAATAAGAAAAGAATAAATTCTTTTTATTATTATGAGACAAAATAAAACAAAGAATGTAGAGTGAATGATTCAACATTAAGAGCTTATATTCTATATTGAATCCTACTTTATTGTTAAAAATTCTCCTCTGGATTTTAAATAAATTCAAAATGATATAATCAAAGATGTGTCGAATTTCTAAGCATTCTGGGGTGTTCAATTATTCTTGCAATAATATAAGGTAGGTATTATTGGTGTCATGCATTTTGAATTTCTTAATGAACTTAGACTCTTGATTTGTGAAGTTTTGCTTTTTAGCAATCAATTCTTCTTTAACAACTTCCTCAACCCCAAGATTTAAGGTTGAGTTATGAAAATTTGGTTATTATTTATTTTCCAAAAAACTAAGTTCATTAAGAAAGAGTTCTTCAAAATTCGGTTCATAGCAGCAAATGTTTAACACGGTTTCCTTATTCTGACAAACCTGATCTACTTCTTCTAAAAACTTCAACTCCTTACCAAAAATTCTCTCAAAACTCAAATTTGACTCTTCTTCTTCTTCTTTTTCTGATTTTTCCTAAATGTTGTATGCATGGGAAATTACGAGAAAATCAAGAATTGAATCTGTGTTATTCTCTCTAACTGACTTAGAAAAAGCATGATGACAATCCTCTTAATATAACTTCTCTCTAACTAACTTAGAAAAAGAAACTATAATTCTTTTTATCGGTTCCCCGATTTATAAAAATAGGGAAGGATGAAACTCTCCATTTGTTTAAAACTGGGTTATTTTTTTGTGACGATGGGAGTTTGAATCTTGTATCCCGTTGACGATCCGAGCACTTCAACTTTGTGGGTCGTTGGTCTCCTCTCCTTGACTTGACGCCTTGAGAGAACTTGTGAGGCAAGTTTATAACTCCAGTCAAGTTTGAGAACTCTCTGTATGAGTGTCAAGAACTTCCAAGACAAGTTCGGAACTCTGCACGAGTTTGGGGGAACTTGTTTGAACAAGTTAGAAACTCTCAGTAAGAGAGTTGAGAACTTTAGACGAGTTTGAATGAGACTTGTTCGAATAAGTTAGAAACTTTTTGTAAGAGAGTTGATAACTCTAACCGAGTTTGAATCCCTAAGAGGGGTTGATTTTAGAGAAGAGATGGACCTCCAAGGGAACTAACCCAAATGGGTTTAAAGAGCAAGCTAAAAGCTCCAAGAATGCTCCAAGAAGCCCTTTTGATGAGGATGGCCTCCTCTTTTTTTCTCTTTTTCTCCTCTTTCCTTTTCTTTTTTTACCCCCCTTTTTAATCCTCTTTGTCCAGCCCTCTTTCTTGCTGGAGATCAAGCCCTATATATAGGGTAATCATAGGATAAGGTACCCCATAACAGGCCCTTAACTATGCCCATACCTTAATGAGACAGTTTTAAAAACTATTCCAGAGTCAAAAAATGCAAGGGTCACGTTTTGGAGAGAAAACACGGGTGAACTCTGCGTCTGGCGACCTCTGTGTTTGAACTTAGCAATGCAGAGCGAACTCTGCGTTTGGTATTATCAACGCATGGCGACCTCTATGTTTGAGCTTGACAACACGGAGCGACCTCTGTGTTTGGGATCTGGAAACGCATGACGACCTCTGCATTTAGGATTTGGAAATGCATGACGACCTCTGCATTTGAGCTTAGCAACACGGAGCGACCTCTGTGTTTGGGATCTGGAAACACATGGCGACCTCTGCGTTTTGCCTTGGAAGTGCAGGGTGACCTCTACGTTTTGAGCTTCTGGGACGTGGAAGAGGGTTTTTGTGTTTGGATTTGCAGAGATCATCAATTGTAATATCTTTTCTTTGACTTTTGTGCAGATTATCATCTTGTAATCTTTACACTTAGCCTTTGTGGAATGTGAGAGTTGTCAATTTGTACCTCTTACATGTTGCTGTGAAAGTCTTCACATTGTAACTTTCATCGACTATTGCGAAGGTCGTCAGATTGTAACTTTTGCTTGTTGATGTGAAGGACGTCAGATTGTACCTTTTATCGTCTGTTGTTTTGTAGGGATCGACTATCTGTAGTAATTTTTAGACAGCCTACAAATGTAATTTATTTCTAGAGGGTGATTATTTGGTTGGTCCCCTGGATTGAAAATATTAAGATCAGCAGTCAAATTTCCAAAAGACAACTTTATTTGACTAGTTCTACAGTTGATGAGAGCATTAGAAGTGGCTAAGAATTGTCACCCTAAGATGACAAGTGTCTGTCCTTTGGGATTGGAAATGGGCTGTGTTTCTAGGACTACAAAATCTACTGAAAAAATAAAATCCCCAATCTTAATCAGAACATCCTCTATCTCACCTATAGGGACCTTAACGGATCTATCAGCTAAATGTAAGGTGCATCAGGTTGGTTTCAATTCACCTAAACCTAGTTACTGGTAGACTGAATATGAAAGCAAATTGACATTGGCCCCTAAGTCTAAAATGGCCTTATCAATGTGAGTATTACCAATGACACAAGAAATGATGGGAGAACATGGATCTTTATGTTTTAAATGTATGAGCTTTGAGAGCATATCACTGATATTGGCTGCCAAAAAGACTTTCTTCGGAACATTTATTTTCCTCTTTGTAGTGCACAACTCTTTTAAAAATTTAAGGTCAATTGCATCTAAGAGAGGAATGTTGACCTTAACATGCTTGAATGTTTCTAGGATCTTCTCCTCCTAAGGGGAGTGTTTCCTAGGCCTAAGTCCATCCGAAAAGAGAGCAACTGGTCTAAACCTATCAAAAGCAGGCTCAGATTTGGGTTCGGGTTCTTGGTCATCTGAGATGGGTGATTCTTGAATAGGGTCATCAGAAGGAGAAGGAATTTGTTCTGATTCAAGAGTTGGAAGTGTTCTAACTTGATTATCGACCAGTCTACCTGACCGTAGTGAATGCATTGCATTCACTTGAGCATCATAGGATGAACTGGATCCTGTGTCCTTAGGGTTAACCACAGGTTGACTCAGAAATTTTTTCCCTCTCTCTCTCTCTTTCCCTCACGACACTAGCCAGTTGACCAAGTTGGGGATTCTAATCTAGCTATGGCTTGAGTGTTAGAATTGAGTATTTATCCGGTTGATTGCATGAAGGAATTCAGAGTGCTGGATGTTTGAGTCAACATATTCAGGTTTGTGTAAAGGACTTAATTATATTTTCCAAACCCTTTTCCAAGGCATTGAGACGTTTATCATGTTCTGAATTTGGAGGAGTGTGATTTACATCTTGATGATGAGGAGATTTATTTGGATACGATAGATTTGGTTGTTGAAAATTAGGTTAAGCACTGAAAGGAACTATGTTTCCCCTAGGAAATTGTTAGTTCGAAGAGGGAGTGAAGTTTTGAGTTCCGGAGTGGGTTCCCTGATTCCATGCAAAGTTTGAGTGATTTCTCCAACCTGGGTTGTAGGTTGAAGAAAATGGATCATTTGCATAATGCTGGAATGTAGCGTTGACCTATCTTAGTGGCTGATTACTTTCTAAGAGAGGATATTCTTTTAAAACATGGGATGGTGCAAGACAGTTGTGACAACCTGAGGCAGAAACTTGATTGATTTGAACTGGGGCTCTTTCTTTGATTTCTAAGGCTTCTAACCTGCACATAATTGTAGCCATCTTAGCTCCAGATGCACTGTTCGACTCTAAGGAAATACAACTGGACTTAGGTTGGGAATGGGTAAAACTCGGTCATCACAATGTTCTCATTGCATGATTTTCTCGGATAGACTCTCTAAAAACTCCCAAGCTTCTTTAGCATTTTTCCTCATGAAATCTCCTTGGCACATCGACTCTAAGGTAGTTTTTGAAGGATAATCCAATCCTTTATAAATGATTTGCCATAATCGCCACTTCTCGAGACCATGATGAGGACATTAGATAAGAAGGTCTTTGAATCGGTCAAAATACTTCCAAAATGGTTCTTCCGGGACAATTTTAAAATTCATGATGTTGTTTCTTTGCTTAACCGTTTTATGGATCAGGAAAAATTTCTTTAAAAAACGGGGACAAATTTATCCCAAGTTGAGATAGAATTTGTGAGTAAGCTATAAAACCATTTCTTTGTCTTGTCCTTAAGAGCAAATGGAATAAATCTGAGTTTGATCATATCTTCAGTTAATTCACTCATTTTAATTATAATACATACTTCCTCAAATTCTGAGATAAAAATATAAGCATCTTCAGTTTTGTCCCCCAGAAATTTAGGAAGCATATTTATATAATGCGGTCGAAGCTCAAAGTTAGTTCCATTTGCCTCCGAGAGCCTAATGCAAGACGGGATTGCATTCCTAGCGGGATAACACATATCTTGAAGAATAGGTGGATTAGGATACGTCATTTCTATGATTGGTTCAAAGCGAATTCATCGATGTGTATTATCCCTAATCCACATTCGCATACACCAAAACAAAAAGTATTTTTATAATATATATATTTAAAAAAAACAAAAGTTATCTCTTTTAAGATTATGAGGAGAAAAAAGAAAAACCTAACTAAAATAAATCAAAAATAATAACTGCAATCACTCTAAACTCCAGAGTTAAGCCTAACTCAGCTAGACTAGCTCCTAACCAAAAACTCCTAAAGTAAAAAAGATTAAAGTTTTACTCAGGTAGTTAGCCAGGTAAGGATAGTACTAGAGGAAGATCAGAGATCAATTAAGTAACTCATTCCTTACGGAGCGCTTTACACAACCCCTAAACATTGCCTTAGATACCAACTAATCCAAGAAAACTTGAACCGGTTCACTTAGGGATTCTTCATTCCTTATTAAGTGTAGGCATCGAAAATTGCCTATAGGTCTCCGTGAGCAGCTCAAAGCTAAGAGGAGGTGAGGAACATCACTATCCAAGTCACAGAAGCTCGATTGACGTCGACGAATGCCTAAAGTGGATCGACGAACTACGTGGAGTAACAGAGTTTCAGAATAATGAGGACATGAACTGATCGGGAGCCCCGCATCACTTACAAAAGACGAAGCGCTGTATGTGTACTGGTTTAATCCATAACGATCTAATCATCAGAGCTTATAAATCTCTTCGTTGGTTTTCTAACGCACTTTGAATCGCTCAAATCCGAGTTCGAACAAAGAAATTACGGCGGAAACGGACAAGTGCACGGAAAAGAGCGTCTCAGACTGAGTTGAGACACCCCGAGGTGTCTCGGCACATGCAAGACACCCCAAGGTGTCTCGGCTTGGGCAAGACACCCTTGGGTGTCTCGGCCTGGCTGAGACACCCAGGGGTGTCTTCAAGCCCGAAAATCTGTCGTTATGCGGTTTTAACCGCTCGAACACCCGCGGCCCCCCCCCGTGCCTATAAATATAGCCTCGGGCCCTCATTTTTGGGGATCTGGAATTCTCGAGCATTGGCGAAGCCCTGCCGGATTGAAGATCAAAAGTGCACAAATTTCAGAGAGGAGGAGGAGTAGAGATCTGACCGAGTTCGTCAGCATAAAGAAGAAGAGCTCGTCAGATCTGCAGTTCTCGTATTCATCCCTTAAGATTACCCCGTTGTGGTGATCTTAGGAAGAGAAATTATCTCGCTGTTGTCGAGATAAGCGCTACGGCTTCTTGATTCATTCGCGAATCGACGAAGCTCTGCCCAAGTCTTCAGCAATCAGATCTGATCGACGGTGGTCCACGGATATCAACATCCCGTCACAGGCCAAGATCCCACGCAAGCAGAAGACCGATAAACGATCTCTGTGCTGTTTAAAGAGAATTGTATTTTTTTTGTTTTCATTGTGTAAAGATCTTATAAAAAGACTAATTTTTTGTTTTCGGTGTAAACGTCTGAAGTTTGTAATGAACACTATAATGAATCAAACAATTTTCTCCGCAAACAAGCTGGCAACCACAGTGGGAGTCAACAGCCTCGCTGCCGAAGCTGTCGTGTCGCAGCCGACGATCAAGATCTCGGTGTTCGAAGAGGTCGAGTACGAATTCGACCAGCAGAAATTTGAAGAGTACATCTCCTCCTCCTCCTCCAGATCTGCTCCTCCTCATAAGCGCAGGAAGATCTCCTCCTCCTAGAAGATCCGCCGGTCTCCAGATCTAAAGACCCGAGAAGTCGATCTCCCCGTAGTCGATGCTACAGTTGCACCTTGTAACGATCCGCCGGCATCCGATGAGACCAGATCTGCAGATCTGAACTCCTTCGCGATCAAGGAGCTGACTACTGAAGGTGCACCAACTCTATCAAAGAGAGCACGTCAAAGAAAACGCTAACGCCTCGTGTGCCAATTCGTCAAGGCTTTGGATCAGGTGGATGGACTCTGTTACCAAGCAGATCTGGAGTTCAGAAAACGCCAAGTGGCTAATCTATCGCCACGACCAGCATCGGGATCCTCCTCCCGACCTCCGATTAACGAATGGATTCGTGTCAAACGAACCCACTCTACTCTCGAGGAGAGAATCCAGAAGCACCGTGCCTTGCTTGCGCATGCCCGGATCCTTGTGCGAAAAGCATAGGAAATGCAAAAGGACAAGGCAGTTAAGAGATCGTCGAGATCCAAACAAGTTTAGATGCCAAAAACCAAATCAGCACCTAAGGCAAAAGCAGGCGACGTTGCTCTCCGGCCTTCGTCAACTCCAGATCCTGCTCCTGCACTTCCGGTGAAGCCCTATGATAGCGTGGGTCTCTCCAAATCTAGAATCCCATTGAAGGATCACATTGGCTCTCTAGCCGAGGATCGAGACAAAGCACCTATTAAGGAACGCTTGGGACCCTTGAAGGAACCCCGAGCAAACATCCAGACTGGGGGTAGTACGCGACCTCCTAACAAGTTGATTTTTGTAACACGATTGGGGGTGCGTGCAGAAAATCAGGAGCCCGTTAAGGTTTCATCCCCACAAAAGTATGATTCCAAATGTGTGACTCCTGCAGACGCCAACAAGGCGATGTTTACTCAGAGGAAAACACGTCAGACAGATGAACGTGTTATACCTGAGAATTCATGTAAATAGCCGATATGTTGCTCTGACCGCAACGTCGATGAGTTGGACTATCGAACTGGGGGTACGAATAAATCTCGAAAGAGATGTATCCGGAAAGCGGACTCTCACTGTCCGTGTACCAAACTAATCAAGACAGTATTATCAGTATGTAGCTGCCCCAAGACCGCTCCGCGGAGGGTCTCGGTATTCGAGAGTATCTCCGCAAAAGCATTGAAACCCAAATCAAGGCGTTCTAGCAAGAGACAATCGGCCAATCGAGACGACGAACTCCTAACATTCACCATCAATATGGTCAATAAGGGAAAGTCTCTGATTACTTCTATCCACGATTTCTCCCCAGGAAAGAGAGTCAATTCGGGGATAGCCCAACTAATGTCTCGACTTCAATTAGAAGCTGCCGGGCCTGAACAATCTGTAGTCATCGCCAACGTGACTGATAAGAGGAAATCTACCCGACCTTCTGATTCGGACCCCCTCATGTCACATCGTCTAACTCGGCTACGTGCAGGAACTACTAGACGTAGAGACTATTGGAGGATGACCAGGGGACTCTCCTCGGACGATGAAACGTCAGACGCTTGCTCGACAATCGTTTCAGAAGCCACCGTATCCAGCCTCGGACAATCTCATGAGGTGTTTATGATCAACACCGATGAAGTAGCCAAAATGATTGAGGATGCTTTAGCCAAGCAAAAAAGAAGCATTCAAGATCGAAGTGGAAATGGCTATGCAGGAGATGAGACAAATGCACGACCAACAAATCCGAGCTTTGTCAAATCAGCTAGGTGAGTCCATCCGTCGCAGCACTGCTAACCAAACAGGTATTGATTCAGATGTGGATGAACACAACGCTGGGGGTAGTCCCACTAAAAATAATGATGCTGGGGGTAGACCCACCAATGATGATAACACTGGGAGTGTCCGCATTATTCCTCTCGAAAATTGTCCAAAACAGGATATAGATGAGGACGAAAAGATGAAAGACCTTGAGAGCAAAATTAACGCTTTAATGTCTGCTCAAGAGGTAAAGAAGACCGGCATTCCGTGTCCTTACCCGAAAGAGTGGGATTCGATCCCGTATCCGGCGAAGTTCAACCTGATCAACTTCACGCCGTTCGACAGGAAGGGCTCGCCCACTCAGCATCTAATCTACTTTAAGTCCCACTTGGACATGATTTCTGGCAACGAGCCCTTGATGGTGCGGTCATTCGTTGGCACCTTTCGTGGGCCTGCTTTCGATTGGTACCGCCATCTCAAGCCCGGAAGCATCAACAGCTGGGAGGACCTGGAGAGCATGTTCCTCGCTCATTTCTTCGATGATGACGCCGAAGTGTCGATCAGGACACTCTTCGATGAGAAACAAAAAGACGAAGAGTCGGTGGATACCTTCATCAAATGCTTCCGCAATCAGGCAATGAACTGCAAGGATCCCGTCACGGAGGAATTCATTTTGCAAACCTGTCATAACAACTTGTCCATTAACATCTTGGACGTTATGGGAGTAGAGCCGCTCAATATCTGGAAAGAGCTGAAGGTGCGCGGAGAGCAGGCCGCACACTTTCTCAGAAGGAGGAAGGTCGAAAGAAGCCAACCGATGGCTAACCCTCTGAACCCGGGTCTCATTTCCCATGATGAAGGGAAGGCACCTACAACAGTTGTTGATGTTAATCAGACATCGCAACAGCAACCCCGAAGATAGCAGAAGACTTCGGATTCGAGGCTCCAAAAAGAGTACTCATTCAAGGACGAAGACGTTCCAGCCATCTTCGAGACCCTTCTTGAAAACAACAAGATTAAGCTGCCACCCATCACAAATCAGGAGGAAGCTGACAATACTACGGATCCGAAGTACTGCGCGTACCATAGGAAGATCCTCCATCCCACCAAGACTTGCTTTACTTTAAAGAATAGCATCCAAACCTTGATTGAAGCTGGCGTCATAACGTTAGGATAAGCCAAACGAGAACGGCAACACTCCGAAGAGTATACGAGTATAAACTGCTTCTCAATCCTCCAACCGGTATATGAGGTTAAATTGCTCCCTTATACTCGACTAGGTATATGAGTCTAAACTGTTTCCCACACTTGACGGGAAGTTCCTGAAGAATTTTTACATGTAATATTCTTAAGGATAACCTGATCATGTAACTCACTATGATGTTAGACCCAGTTTTGCGAAGGAAGCTGGGGTGGATGATTCATGTAACGGGAAGTTCCCGGAAGTATTTTTACATGTAATTTTCTTAGGGATAACCCGATCATTACAAATAAAGTGATAAGCACTAAACCCACCGTGATTTCTGAATACTCTTTTGCTGAGACAAGATTCGATCACTTTGTTGGATCAATCATCCTTCACAAAACTCTCATTGGTGTTTAACGACTCATAGTCTTCCACCACAAAATCCCCCACCGATCAGACTAATTGACGGTGGGACCACCAAAATTCCTTTCGGTTGAATCCACTCAAACTTTTATGTGTTTGTGCACTCAACATTCCCATTATTAAATTCTGGACATAATGCTTAGAATTTTGATTTGTCAATCTTTGACAAATTGTCAAACCCCTTCGTGTTAAGTCCTTATCACTTGACGCTAAGAACCCCTACTGAGTGATTTGTACAAGTCAACACTCCTACTATGATTTATACTCCCACTCCCATTGTTTACCTGGTCAAACCTTCTTACAGTTAGGACCACAGCCAAAATCTCCTCTCGATTCCTCCAATGAACGAGAGATCCACAAATCGAGCGATCAAACCTTCTTACAGTTAGGATCGTCTCAAACATCCCACTCGGTCAAACCTTCCTACAGTTAGGGCCAAAACCAAAATTCTCTCTCGATTTCTCCAATGAACGAGAGGTCTATTTTCAAATCGAGTGATCAAACCTTCCTACAGTTAGGGTCATCTCAAACTCCCGCTTGGTCAAACCTTCCTACAGTTAGGACCAAAACCACAATTCACTCTCGATAAACGAGAAGTTCATCTTTAGTTCGGTAATCAAACCTTCCGATAATTAGGGTTATCCGAATCTTTTCGATTCTCGGAGTGGAGATCCCACTCTTAGTTTCACTTTTCCGGATTCTGAGGGTGGAGATCCCACCTCGAGTCTCTTTTCCAACTGGAGATAGAATATAAAATTCTTCTTCTTCAGTGTTGGGAGATAGAATATAAAATTCTTCCTCTCCTATTTCGGATTCATCTTTGCCCCAAGAGAAGACACCATTTTTTTTCAACTCCCAAAATCTGTGCCTCACAGGTATGGGGAATTTTATCCCGAATCTTGAGTAGGGATAAGTCAACGCCTAGCACGCGTTACCGGTTTAGTCTTTCACCGATTGAAGAAGACACCAGAATTACCGTCTGGGGAATTTTATCCCGAAGCCTAAGAAGGGATAAGTCAGCGCCTAACACGCGTTGCCGGTTAGTCTTTAACCGTAAAAAGGACAAAAGCCCACATATTCAATATTATGGCAGGTTGTTATTAATAATGCCAAAATCTGTGCTTCACACGCATGGGGAATTTTATCCTGAAGCCTAAGCAGGGATAAGCTAACGCCTAATACACGTTGCCGGTTTAGTATTTTACCGATTGAAGAAGACATCAGAATCCGATTCTGGGGACTTTTATCCTGAATCCTAAGTAAGGATAAGTCAGCGCCTAACACGCGTTGCCGGGTAGCCTGTTCCCGTAACAATGGCGAAGTCTACATATTTGAAATCGTAGCATCAAGTCTAAGGGAGTTCATTCCTTTAGCACAACGTCACATTCGAAACGGATTTAAAACAATCCGCTTGCTAGCTTGACTCAAACGGTAGTCGGTAAAGGCACATCAAATCCGTTGATGGCTGAGGATTTGCTAAAAATCCTAAGTCTATGTCTAACACACGTTGTCGGGTAGTCTATTCCCGTGAGAAAGACGAAGTCTACGTATTCAATGTCGTAGCATAAAAGAGTTAACTCTTTTAGCATAATGTTATGTGCAGAACGGGTCTAAACAATCTGCACGCTAGCCCGACTCAAACGGTAGTCGGTAAAGGCTCATCAAACCTGTTGATGACTGAGAATTTGCCAAAAATTCTATAAATACGAGTCATTGACGCACTAGCTCCATTAGTTGGTCTCGTGACTTGAGCATCCAACAACTTCAGGATAAGATCTATACATGCAGATGAATCAGCTTTAACAGTTGGTCCTGTAGCCCGATATTTGGGACCGCCATGCTCCAATACCTTAAGAGCTTAAACTGTGTATACTCCAGTAGATGTACGAGTATAAACTGTGTCAACGTCAGGCGATCCGTAACCCTATGTCAACGTCGGTCAACGCGTAACCCTAGGTCAACACCGATCGATTCGAAACCCTAAGGTCAACTCCGGTCAACGCGTAACCCTAGGTCAACATCAGTCAATGCGTAACCCTAGGTCAATGCCAATCAATGCGTTACAATGAAAGAGTCGATGTGATGGAGAGGGTCAGTTCTAAGTCAACGCAATGACACGAGCCAAACCCAACTCACCAGTTTTAGACTCGAGACTCCGACGACGGCCAGACGATAAACACAGCGCCGGAAGGACTTCAGCTATTCGTTAAAGCATCAAATAGACTGAAAATCAAAGGAGCCAAGAGTCAAAGCTACTACAGGTCCTTTACACCGATCGAAGACTGGACCAATCACATCCAAAGTATTCCAGCCTCTCCTATAAAAGAAACGAGTCTGGAACGCTTTGGAGGGGGTATCTGTAGGCATCGAAAATCGCCTATAAGTCTCCGTGAGCAGCTCAAAGCTAAGAGGAGGTGAGGAACATCACTATCCAAGTCATAGAAGCTCGATTAACGTTGACAAACGCCTAAAGTGGATCGACGAACTACGTGGAGTAACGGAGTTTCAGAATAATGAGGACATGAACTGATCGGGAGCCCCGCATCACTTACAAAAGGCGAAGCGCCGTATGTGTACTGGTTTAATCCATAACGATCTAATCATCGAAGCTTATAAGTCTCTTCGTCGGTTTTCCAACGTACTTTGAATCGATCAAATCCGAGTTCGGACGAAGAAATTACGGCGGAAACGGACAAGTGCACGGAAAAGAGCGTCTCAGACTGAGTTGAGACACCCCGAGGTGTCTCGGCACAAGCGAGACACCCTAAGGTGTCTCGGCCAAGGCTGGGACACCCTAGGGTGTCTCGGCCCAAGCCTAGACACCCAGGGGTGTCTCGGCTCGCGCCGAGACATTTAGGTGTCTTGGCTCTAAGCCTCTCGGCCGGGGCCGAGACACCCAGGGGTGTCTTCAAGCCCGAAAATCTATCGTTATGCGGTTTTAAGCACCCGAACTCGCCCCCCCCCCCCCGTGCCTATAAATACAGCCTCGGGCCCTTATTTTTGGGGATCTGGAATTCTCGAACATTGGCGAAGCCCTGCCGGATTGAAGATCAAAAGTGCACGAATTTCAGAGAGGAGGAGGAGTAGAGATCTGATCGAGTTCGTCAGCATAAAGAAGAAGAGCTCGTCAGATCTGCAGTTCTCGTATTCATCCCTTAAGATTACCCCATTGTGGTGATCTTAAGAAGAGCAATTATCTCGTTGTTGTCGAGATAAGCGCTACGGCTTCTTGATTCATTCGCGAATCGACGAAGCTCTGCCTAATTCTTCAGCAATCAGATCTGATCGATGGTGGTCCACGGATATCAACGTTCCCGTCACAGGCTAAGATCCCACGCAAGCAGAAGACCGATAAACGATCTCTGCACTGTTTGAAGAGAATTGTTTTTTTTTTTGTTTTCATTGTGTAAAGGTCTTATAAAAAGACTAATTTTCTATTTTTGTTGTAAACGTCTGAAGTTTGTAATGAACACTGCAATGAATCAAACAATTTTCTCCACAAACATTAAGCTCGAGTCCTTAGTGGCCAACTTCTAATGAGATTTAAGAAGGCTTGAGTTTATGTAGTGAGGAATTAATGATTTGTGCGCTAAGGAAATAATGATGGAATCCCTCACCTTATTTTGATTATGAGGTTTTGCTCTTAAAAGTATTTTCAAGTATGTGTCAAATCAAGATTCTCAAATCACTTTGGTGAATTCCTACTAACTATATGCAATGCAACCCTATGAATTAAAAGCGACTAAAAATGATGGTAAAAAGAAAATCTTTTTTAGGGTTAACAATCAAACAACTATGAGAAGGGGAAATTTTTTTTAAATTTTTTATCTTTGTTAGTAAATGTCCAAGTGGAGGGTGGATTTTATTATGGTCGACAAAAATAATTTTTTAGATCATAATTGTCTTTAATTATGAAGCTAACTAAAAATGGTGGAATTGAAAATACTAGAAAGAATAGTTACCCAAAAGCAATTCTTCAAGTTCTTTATCTTCAATCCAAGATTTTTAATCTACAAGCGGTTCCTTCACAAGAAAACACACAAGTTAAAGAACTAAAACAATAAAATCCTACTTAGCACCTTCCTCGGCAATGGCACCAAAAACTTGATGCGGCATAAACATATACGAAAAATTACAAAAGCGCAACTAATCAAGTTATAGTATAAAAAGTTATCGATCCCACGAGCAATGTGTTTGTAGGAGAAAATTAGATTCAGTTCTTATGTTGTGTGTGTGACAATTAGGAATGATGATAGATGTGATTGTGGAGAGATGGAGAGAATGAGAATGATTGTGTGTAAAAAAATGATATTGAGAGTGATAGATAAAGAATAAATGAAATAACAAGGAAAGAAAGGAAAAATGAAGGAAATAAAAATCAAGAAAATAAAAGAAAAAGAAAAATAAAGAAAGAAAAGAATGAGCGTTCAATTAAAGATATGAGGAATCTAGAATTGAACCTACCTCAAAAAAATACATTTCCCTAGAGGGTTCTAGCCTCAAGACGAATCAAAGAATATGAAAATAAAGGAAAATAAAAACTAATCCCAAGAGGGTTCTAGCCTCAATGTGAATAGTGTAAGAAAATAAAATCTAACTACAAAATAAATTACAAAAACTAAAGTACATAATAAATTGTAAGAATTAAATATGAGAAAATAAATCTACTCTATAAACATGAAATAAATATACTCTATAAGCATAAAATAAATCTAAGACAAGAGGGTTCTAGCCTCTTGGCTATTTAAGCAAAAAAATAAAAAGATAAAAATATTAACAAAGAGGAAATTTACCACCCAAGAGGGTTCTAGCCTCAAGATGAAAGCAAACCTCACTCTTGATCTTCATCTTCATCCCATCTTTATCTTCATCATCAAACAAGAGAAGAAAAAAAATATGAAGAGATGAAAAAATTCTTTTATTGATTGTAACAAAAGGTTACAAAATTAGAAGGTCTTCTCAATTAAGAGTAACCCTCCTCTCCAAATGGAGTTACAAAATTTTTTACATCCACAACCCCTCACTTTCTACCCCTATTTATAGTAAACATCAGTTAATAAGAGACATTGGATCAAACTTGTGCCCCAAGGCAAGCAAAATCATTCATTGACTCGCGCTACAGTAAACTGGCATCGATGCAGGCATCTATGCTGGTATCGATGCCAGCATCGATGCCCCCATCGATACCTACTATATACATATTCTGACTTCACAAATAGCTTCGTCCTGTCGAGATAGGTGATTTTTATATATTATATGTTAAATTCAGCCTTCCAGATTGGGAGATATCGTCGTTTCTTTGTGGCCAACCATTTTGAATATGATTTCTTTTCATATTGGATTTTTTATTTTCTCCAGCTTCTACAGGCTACTTGGCTTGATTATGGACTTCAATAAAAGGTTATAAAATGAGGAAGTTGGAGTCTTTTGGGCTTTTATTCATTATTTCTTTATTAACCTGTAATTAAATATAAAAATAATTATTAGTGGTATATTTATTCATGTAAAATAGATAATGAGGGTATAAAATTATAATAAAAATGTGATTATCATCAACATGGTCCTGTTTGTGATGACTTTTGATTGTGAGGTCGTCAACGTAGCATTCCGCTATTTGACCCAAATATTCACGAAAGATCATGTTATAGCGCATTATTAAGTAGCCCTAGCATTCTTCAAACCGAAGGGCATTACTGTATAATAGTATACCCCTAAAGGTATTCTGAAGGTCGTGTGTTTTTAATCATCTGGATGCATTTTGATTTGGTTGTATCCAGAGAAACCGTCCATGAAAGATATCCTCTCAAACCCGCACGTATTATCGGCCATGACATCCATGATAGGGAGAAGGAACTCATCTTTTGGACAAGTGAGGTTGAGATCACGAAAGTTAATACAGATTTGGATCTTGCCGCTCTTTTTCATCACTACCATGATGTTGGCCAACCAATCGGGATGATATTCCTCATGGATAAACCCACACTCAATGAGCTTACGAATTTCCTTCTCGATGTTCTCCATTAACTCAGGACGAAAGTACCGTTGCGGCTATTTGACTGGCTTAATGCTGGGGTTGATGTTAAGATAATGCACAGCCACGGTTGGGTATAGGGCCCACATGTCTTCATAGCTCCAAGCGAAGACATCAATGTATTCTTGGAGGAGAACTACGAGTCCTTCCTTTTTTAGTGGATGATAGACTTTGGCTGATAAAGATGGGCTTAGGGTTAGTTTTGTCACCAATGTTGATTTGGACTACCTTAGCCTTGGTGGGTGGGGGTGGTTCTCTAACTTTGAAACGCGATTCTCACTGCCTTTCAAGTTGCTTTACCCATGAATCGTCTTCAGGCACTTCAAACACCTCGAATTCGTTAATATATAGCTAGGCTAAATGAAACCATGTTGGTCATGAACTCCCTACAGAAGATCCCAATGCTGACATCAGAATCCCAGTTGGATGTGTCTAAGAAACTACTTAGGAAGTCATCGGATGCTGGTCCTGCTTGTGGCTCGATTTCAAGAGAGATGTAACCGTGTCCTCGTTTGATTCAATTATAATAATCAAAAGTTTCACCTTCTGCTATAAAGAGGATCAAAGGGACTCGTAGTCCTCTATTAACATTCAACCTTTGTTTTTCGGTAAGATTGTATCTCATTTTTGTCATAATTTGTTTAGATTGCTGGCTATACCGGGTGAATTATGGCGTTATCTTAGCTTCTTCATCAGAGTTCTGTAATTGAGATTGTGACTTAACTTTCCCGAGGATGATTGAGTTCAAAGTGTTAGGAAGTCATCAGATGCTAGTCCTGTTTGTGGCTCGACTTCAATAGAGATGTAACTGAATCCTCGTTTGATTCGATTGTAATAATCAAAAGCTTCACCTTCTGGTGTAAAGGGGATCAACCTCTATTGACATTCAACCCTTGTTTTGCGGTAAGATTGTATCCCATTTTTGCCATAACTTGTTTAGATTGCTGGCTATACCGAGAGAATTCTAGCGCTGTCTTAGCTTCTTTATCAGAGTTCTACAATTGAGATTGTGACTTAACATTCTTGAGGATGATTGAGTTCAAAGTGTTTCCTCTGGGTGGAACCATGAACGTAGCGTCCTCCGAGTTGTCTAGTTTTTTGTGAGCATGGTATGACTCGTTTATCGACATGCACAATGTTGGTTCTAAGGCTAAATTGGCCATCAGATTTTTGACTCTTGAGTTTTTAAACTCAGAGTCTAAAAAGTAGCCATAAGCAAACTCTTCTTTATTGAAGATCCAATCACCCCGTGTTATGTGTTTTCATTCACCAAAGTACAACCTATTGCCAAGCAATGGACATGTGTACTTCTGCATACAATGCTCAATCAAGTTGGTAGCCAAAGACCAGCAAGGATTCTGACTTAGCCGACTCATCAAGTCAACATCTCCTAATGTCAACTCGAAAGGCGGTACTCGTCGATCCTCTTGTCAAAGACGACTCGCAACGAGCCCACTCGACCAGATACTCAACGCCTTGCAAGGTTGATTCGAAAGGTATTACTTCTCGACGAAGCTAAAGGACAACTTTAGCCTCGAGCCTCTCCTACTAACAACGTGTTAGAATCACATTTAATGCATGATAGGCGCATCATACCTCTAGCCCCGATAGCCTTCATGACTCATTAGACCATATAGGCACTGCCATGCCTCCGATCGCTTCTTTGTTTAATGCTAAAGTAATCTCTCCCCCAGTCGCCAGTCACCAGTTGACACTTGTAAGTAGGTGCTGACACAGCCGCCAGCCCATACTTCTTCACCGCTATCCTGTGCTAGGCCATAATGATGGTTCTACCCTTATGCTATCGGTATATATAGAGGTACTATTCTAACATAAAGGGGGTCTGAATTCTGCATTATGAATCCTTCTTCTAGAGGCAACTACACTACATACAAGAACTCACGTAGTTCTTCATTTTCCCTACTCAATGTCGCCAGCTGACTTGATCGTTGGAGGAACCATAAGGGAACCAAGCCCCGTCCTCTCACGAACTGTTCTCTGTATAGGCTATTAAACTCAGGACCAGATATTCAGGAAAGGAAGTGGCCTCTCATCAACATCCTTACATTATAATTAACTGTGTGATCACTTGACACCAACACCCTGACCTTTGGTAGATTAGTCGATACAGAGATCCTTTGGGGTAATTACAAGTGGATCTATCTCCCAGATTGAACCATCAATGGGATATAGCTTAACATTTGCTTCATTACTGCTATCCTCATCTTTAGGGGGGACAGTCTCGTTGTTTGATCTTTCATCATACAAGAGAGAGTCAGTGAAGTAATTTTTACCCCATTGAAAGGATATTTTTCAACATCAACTCTTTATTGGACTTCCTATTTATCAATGTATTTGAAACATTAATGAAGTGTTGAAGGGACGATCCGGTTGGAGTGGATCCAAGGTCCTCCAAGCAAAAGACTATAAGGCGTTCAACGTCGATGACATAACAAATCACTTCTGTCTTCAAGTTTTCGATCTAACACTTAAGTCGGATCTTTCCAAGAGATTGGTTGCTGCTGGAGTTGAAGCCGAGTATAGTCGCGGACGTCTTTGAGAGCTTGTGAAGGGGAATTCCTAAGAAGCTCAAGAGTCTTCACGAAATTATACTCAATGCGAAGCCTGGATCAATGTGAATTCTTTCAATCTTTGACGACCCTATATACCCACTGTAGTAAAGGGGTCGGTTGTGATGATAATCCTTGACCAGCATATCTTCTGGGGTGAAGGTTATGTGTGGTATTTGCTTTCGGCATTGATAGCATCACTCGGGCCCTTCATCTTGAGGAGGTTCGATCATGTGGGCGAGAAATGTCTTGCTATCATTCAGGGTTTCTTTCAAAGCCTCTCTCGTATCCTTAGACAACCGTTGATGCGAAACGAAAGAGGAGGTCTATCAGAATCAGCGATCTAATCAAAACAACGCACCGTTTCACC
>BQKN01067043.1:483683-504194 GCA_022839385.1 Asparagus kiusianus | reverse complement strand
TAGGACAATTTTAACTAATTAGATATTTGCATTTCTTGTCCTCATCAACCGTAGTAGTTCGAATAAGATGATACAAGGTAGAATGTTCACAAATTGTGCCATGATATCGTATTTAAATAGGACCTTAGGGTCATTTGGAGGATGTTATAAGGCCTTGTCAAACCAAGTCTCCTTTTGTTTGGCTGGTTCGGATTGTTTGGACTTTCTTGGCTGATTATAATCTCTTAGGTAATCTTTGCTGGATCTTGTCCCCGTCATGGCTACTTTTTCTTCATCTGAGTCAGTAAGCAAAGTGACATGCAAAGACTCTTCTTCGAAAATCACAGAGATGACGTTGCAAGTCTTCATCCCTTGCTTGTTCTTAGGCGTGTAAAGAGTCCAATCTTTATCTTGAAGAATGTCAGGACATACCCATATTATTTCTTCTCTTGCTGTGATAAGAGGAATCAAGCCTTGGCTTTGCTGGTTTTGGCGATCATAATTAACTACCTCCATTCTTGCGGTAGGAATGGGGGCGATGTCATTTTGGCTTGAATTTCTGGCATAGAACCAAATTGGAGGGTCACTAAGTTAGCGGTGACTTTCTTTTGCTCAAGCTTAAGCTTGAGAATTCATGATTCGACAAAAGTCTGGATCTTATCCTTAAGGATGTAGCAATTCTTCATCGGGTGTCCCAACATTTTGTTATAGAGGCAGTAGTTAGAGTCATCTGTTTTTTGACCTCTTCTGGGCATCTAGCTTCTAGAAGCTTCAAGTAATTTCCTTTGTTTAGGACATGGAAGATGGCAACTGTATATTCGTCTTTAAATGAATAATTGTGTTGAAGATTCTTCCTTGGCTCTCTTTGTTGCCTGTTATTGGAATTCTAGACCCCAACAGTGAACAACGAAAGTTTCTTTGGCTTTCGGTTGTGACGTCTGCCCCTATTTGCTTTGTTGCCCTTGAAATTGGCGCAAGGTTCAAATTTATTAAAATGCTCTGCTAACTTCTCGGTTATCTCTTCTTGCTCCATCAAATCCTTCCAAGTGTGGGCAGTGATAGCGCCCACATGGGCTTTAATTCGTGCTAAGAAATTATGTCGGAAAGTTTGAAGCAGCATTGGTAGAGGCACATCTCGACATCACAATGTCAAGTTGTGGTATCTTTTGATGTATCTCTGGCCATCTCATTCCTATTTTGTTTCTCGGAAAGAAGTTTGGCCATGGTGATACCGAATTGTTTCTTATGGAATTGAGAGAGGAACTTTGA
Source organism: Asparagus kiusianus (assembly GCA_022839385.1). Classification (NCBI taxonomy): domain Eukaryota; kingdom Viridiplantae; phylum Streptophyta; class Magnoliopsida; order Asparagales; family Asparagaceae; genus Asparagus; species Asparagus kiusianus. Next base: position 502,946 of record BQKN01067043.1, on the reverse strand, counting down.
TTCTAAAACTACCCAGTATCTGATTGAACTCTTGGGTAATTTTTGGAACCAATCAAAGACTACCCTCTAAAGGGTGTTAATGAAAAGTCATGCCTTAATGGCATCGTTACCCACTAAATTTCCGATTTGCTGATGGAAGTAGAAGATATGTTGGTTCGGAGAACCTTTGCCATCGAACGCATAAAGTGTTGGTAGCTTAAACTTTATCGGATAGGGGACCATGTCCTATTCGACATAATAAGGTCGGGTGACTCCAACCTTTTTGAGCTCTGCTCCTTGAGAAAAAACATTGAGCTGCTTCTAAATGTCTTCCAAGGCTTTAGTTTCCTTACTTGGCTTCGAAGGTAGCAAAGTTTTTGACCTAGTGTGTTCAGAGTCCGCATCATTTTGTTGTTCTTGATCGTCTTCAAGAGGATTTTCATCAAATGGCCTTTTTTCCTTTCGAAGAACTTGCCTAAGGACAAGAGGCTAACAAAAGTTGCTTAACCATCTCTTCCCGTCGTGTGATTTGTTTGTTTGAATCTTTCTTCTGAATCATCATATAAGTCAGAATGTCTTCTCGGTCTGCCATGTCTATCACCCATTGTCATTCTTGACTTGAACTAGGGATTGGATTTGACGCTATGACAAAGTTGGCTTCACTAGAAGTGTGTTGATTCATCTGGGATGAAGGATGTGATGCTCGTATTAGGATGGAGGAGTAGTCAAAAGGAATAGTCACTCTTGTCCTTAGCCTAGTGTTACGATATACTCTATTGGCTTCTGGTGGAATGGATCCAATGCCAGGAGAATATACTGGATCAGGAGAACTATCTGTACTTTTCTCGTCGTCTCTAGAAGCCACACTTGTCATGTTGACAATGAACAACTATATCTTTCTCCTATGAGTGCGTCGTTGTTGTTTAGTCTGAACCTCTGAAAGCTCAGAAACATAACTTAGACGATTGAAGACTATTTCTTTGCATTGATAATTCTTTTGAACTACCAAGATCAGTTCTCTGAGGGTCACACAATACTGACACTAGTGAGCTCTCTTCAGACTTATGAATTCTCTCAGGTCCGCATTGGCGTTAACTTCGCTAGCTTTAGCCTTGGAATGTGAACGTCATTCACGACGACGTTGACCAAAAGTTTGTCCAACAGAATCATGGACAATGATGTTATTCCCTTGAGGGAATTTAGAGGAGGAATAACCCCCATTCTTTGTGAGCATCGTGAGACACTTTGAATCAAACTCCGAAAGGAGTCGAAGACTGAAGCCCGAGATCATATGTGATAACATCTTGATCTTTGCTCGAGGCGAGAGTCGAAACCCCTTTGTCCTTAGCGAAGTTCATTTGTCTTCTAGCACAACCCAAACTATCTTCGACGAAGGTGGACTTTCCACATGCAGGAGTCGTTTTAGACCTGAGATATGCACTGCAGCGAATTTTGTGACAACTGCATATAGTTGTCGTCACAAAGATTTTGTTCTTGGAAATTGATTCCTCGAACTTCGCTTGATCAAATTCAATGATTAGGATTTCAACAAAAGACCCGAGGGTCTTAGTGTCCGCGTGCTATACAATCTTCTCATCAGAGGAGAAGGAAGTCCCCAATAGAGTCATCGTCCTATTTTGGGTTCTTTTAAATTGTAATTAACACAAATTACAATTAAAGAAATTTTAAGAAACAAAGAAAATTTTATTTTTTCCTGGGGTTCTTTTCTGTGTGCCGATGGAGCGTCGATCTTGTACTTCATTGACTCGCCGACTAAGACGATGTATCTTTTTGCTGTTGATGAGGATTGAATTTCTTGGAAGCTAGCTCATTCTCTTAGTAATATCTCTTAATAGAATCACAAATGTATGCCTTTGCGTGCGTATCTCTGTGTCTGTGCTTGTGTCTCTCTCTCCTCGTGCCCGTGTGTCTCAATGTAGATGATTTTCTCTCCTTTTATAGGCTAAAAGAGAGAGTTAATAGTCCCCTTAATTATGGATTAAGTGGCTATTAAAGTAGGGGTTAGTGGGGAGCAGTTATCCCCTTAAAAATAGTTCTGAAATGGCTATTGGGTGAACTTCGCGGGCTTGGTGAAGTTCGCTAAAGACGAGGGCGAAGGTCCCTTCGGATGTGGGTGAGCCTTCTTCGGAAGTGGATGACTTGGTCCATGTGGGCGAAGTTCGTTAGTTTGCGAACTTCGCCTATGAGTTTGAATTTAGCTCAGAATTCGACTCTAGTCTTATCCGTCTGATGACGTCTTTTGATTCGACATGGGAGTCGACTCACATTTGATTTGGTCGAGTCGAGTCAACATGGGCTGTCTGGCGAGCTTCGCCTCGTGAATTCGAATTTAACACAGAATTCGACTCTAGGCGTGGCTGACTAATGACCCCTTTCGACTCGGTCTGGGACATGTCGACTCATGTTTGACTTTGTCGGGTCAAGTAGACATGAGTTATTTTGCGATGTTCACTTCATTCGTCAGGCGACCTTCACTGCATATTGTTGTGGGCTTGACTTTGGAACCATTCGAAGTATTTAGCGCATGAGAATTTACTTCTTGAATCCTTAGCAAAAATACATTTGGACCGTCTACGCTTCCTTCATGGCTTCTGTAGCTGCCATGAGCTTCATCTTTGCAGTAGATAAAATAATAGTACGCTGTAGCATTGACCTCCAACAGATAGTATCTCTTGAAAGAGTAGAATTATAACTTGTAGTCAATTTGTGCTTATCCAAATCACCCATAAAATCTGAATCAATATATCTAGTAACAATGCAATCAGCATCACTATCTCCACTAAATACCAAGCGAACACTTGAAGTTCCCTTCAAGTATCTAAAGACCCATTTTACTACTTGCTAGTATTCTTTTTAGGATTTGTTATATACTTATTAAAAGTACCGATTGCTTATGAAAGATCTGGTCGAGTACAAGTCATGGCATATATGATGCTCCCAACTGTACTTGCATAAGGTACCAGAGACATCTAGTTACGATTCATATCCGTGCCAGGTGATAATAATGTTGATAGCATTAAATGAGTTGCAAGAAGAGAGGTAGCCAGCTTCGATTTATGCATATTGAGGAGAATGAGAACTTTCTCAATGTAGCTTTTCTATGACAACCACAACTTCTTTTCTTTTCTATCTCTAAAAACTTCCATATCAAGAATTTTCTTTGCTACTCCAAAGTCTTTCATCTCAAATTCTGCACCAAGTAGAATCTTTAACCTATTCACCTCAGAGTTATCCTTAACCGAAATAAACGTATCGTCAACATACAATAGCAAATAAATAAAAGAATCATCATTCAATCTCATCAAGTAAACACAAGCCTCATATTTGCTCCTATTGAACCCATGACTAATCATGAAAGAATCTAATTTCCTATATCATTAATGAGGATATTGCTTCAAGCCGTATTGAGATTTCTTTAGCAAACAAACATGATCTTCTCTTCCTTCAATTACAAAATTCTCAGGTATTTACATAAAAATCTACTTTTCAAGTTCACCATGTAAGAAAGCTATTTGACATCTAATTATTCTCACTACAAATCATGCACTGCAACTAGTGATAACAAAATAAAATGGAGGTGTAACAACAGGCGAGAAATATTATTATAATCAACACCTTTCAACCTGAATGTAGCCTTTTGCAACTAACTGAACCTTATATCTTGCATTTGAAATACATGTAGTGTCTTCCTATTTCTTGAACGCCCATTTATAGACAATAATTTTTTTGTCCTTTCGGAGGAACTACCAAATCCCTAGTCTGGTTTTTATAAAGAGATTCTATTTCTTCATTCATAACAATTAACCAATTTACAGAAACATGTGATGAATTGGCTTCTAAAAAAATTACTTGGTTCTTCTGTATCACCTATCTCTTGAGCTACTGACGATGCATATGCAATGACTAAATCTACATACCTCTGATGTGACTTTAGCAATCTCTTTCTTTTACATTTTGCAATGTTATAAGTATCATCTTCTCCTATAATTTCTATTTTCTCATTATTTTTAGGAAAACTAACAATTGGTTGATGAATTGAATTTTGAGAATCTGTCTCCAATCCACATTATCTCCAGTACTCTTATGTATATAGTACCTGTAATAGAAGGAATAACAGCAGCATCTTCTTTTGGAAAGAACATAGCAAACTCATTAAATATTATATTTTTCTCAATCATGAATTTAGGTGATTTAGGATCAGGGCACCACAACCTATATCCCTTCACCCCAAAAGCATAACCGATAAAAATATGTTTTTTAGTTTTAGATTCTAATTTATCCTAATCTACATGTGCATATGCAGGACATCAAATACTTAAATTAGAATAATCAGCAAGATGACCAGATCATACATCTTATGGTGTCTTGTAATCGATAGATACGGATAAGGAGTGATTCACCAAGTAATATGTCGTAGACACTGCTTCTGTACAAAAATCTTTTGACAAACCAGCATCTGACAACATACAATGAGCTATCCGAATAAGAGTCATATTCATCTGTTCTGCAATGTTGTTTTGTTGTGGTTCATATCGTCCGATGTCTAACTATATTCTCATCCTTGCAGAATTCATCAAACTTCAAGGAGAAAAATTTCAATCCATCAGCTCTCAGCTTGTTAATTTTTTTGTATGCCTGCTTCTCAATCAATACTTCCACTGCTTAAAATACTTGAATGCTTTATTTTTTTTATTTTAGCATGTAAACCCAAACTTTTCTTCAGTGGTCATTGATGAATGTCAATATATATCTAACACTACCCTTTGAAGAAACACGTGAGGGACCCCAACAAATCAGAATGGATGTGATCCAAAATGTCTTTGGTTCTATGCATAGCTGTACTAAAAACTGTCATATTTCTAAGAACTTAGTGTAGGCGTATAAAATTGCCTATAGGTCCCTTATCACAGCTCGACGACGCCAATTCAACAAACGGACCATCGAGCGACGTATCCAAGCACGACCGTTATCCCGCCGACGTCGAAGCCAAGCCATACGCAACGGAGCAGGTTAACGAGGCGACGAAGCCAACAAATCGCACCCAAGCATTGGAACGCATCCACTCGCACGCGGAATCAAACCAACGTTTCGGGGAATCACCGAGTCATCTAAACAAGAGCGAAATCGGATGAATCACGATCGAATCAAGATTGGTTTCAGACTCGAACTCAGAAGTGGGTTAACTACCATATTTGGAATCAAGTCAACAAATCGATTCCAGATCAAGTCAACCACAAACCGAATCAAATCCGAACAACGGAGAACCGGAAACACCGGAAAACCCGAACGACGGACGAAACGAACACACCCGGGGGGACTCGGCCCGAACCGAACTAACCCGGGGTGGCTCGGCCCAAGCCGAGCCACCCCAGGGTGGCCGGCAACCCCCCCTCTCCCTTGTGTTGTGTACACGTGCTCGTATGCACAGGTTCGTTTGGCTATAAATAGGGGGCTTGGTTCATTTGTTAAGAGGTTGGATTTTGGAGGAGGCGAAGCCCTGCTGGATTGGAGATTCAAAACTTAGAAAAGATTCAATCTTTGGAGACTCGAAGACTTGCTCATCCGGATCTGGTGCTCAGCGATCGACAACGCCAAATAAGGCAGGAGTTCGAGAGGACCGGATCGGGAGATCTACGTTTCTATACTCCGGATCTAAGCTTGGTTCTTAGATCCCGAGATTCGAGCGGTTGTTTCCTTGGTGAAACAATCCCTCCCGGCTATTATTCCCTTGGTGGAATAATACCCGTTATATCGTGTAGATCCGACCGGATCGAGATCACGTGGTGGTCCACGGCAAATAACCCCGGCGCAGGCAAAGAACCCACACAAAGCGAGTGACCGCAAAACAGGAGCTCGCGATTCGTTCGACAAATAAGGATAAAAGTTGTAATCTTTCTTTTTCTTATTTTTAATTTTCATTGTAACCGGATCTTATAAAAAGACCGGATCTTTTGTAACCGATAAACTGTTATCAAGAGTGCAATGACATCAATGAAGAAAGACCCAATTTTTACCGCGAACAATCTGGCGACCACAGCGGGAGCCACCGATCTCGCCGACGAGATCGTTGCGTCACAGCCGCGGATCCCGATCCCGGTAGTGGAGGAGGTCGAATACGAGTTCGACCAACAGAAGTTCGAGACGTACCTGTCGTCCTCGTCCGGATCTACCTCCTCCCGCAAGTCCAAGTCTCCAAAGTTCTCCTCCAAGAGGAAACTTCGTTGGTACGAAGATGTTGAAGCTACCAACGAAGATCTCGCCCCGTTTGATGTCGAAGCTGCATTGGGTGAGATCTCCCCAATTTCCAACCAGGTCAGATCTACTCTGGCCAACCCTTCTGCCGCAGGGGGCGTAGCGACTCTCTCGAAGAGAGCCCGCCAAAGGCAACGTCAACGGCTTGCGAAACAATTCGCAAAGGCGATGGAATCCGTGGACGGAGTCTGTTACAAGGCGGATCTGAAGAGCAAAAGAGGCAAACAGCCTCAACAGCAGATGAATAGCGCCTCTTCCAAGCAGCCAACAACAGAATGGGTCCGTGTCAAACGGAACCGCTCAACGCTGGAAGAACGCATTCACAAGCGCCGTGTATTATCAGCGCAAGCACGGGCTCGAGTCGAGGAAGCCCGTAGGAAGCTGTAGAATGGAGTGGCCAAGAAATCACCACCAACTCGCAAAGTATGGAGGCCTAAGTCTGAAGCGGCGATTCAGACTAAGGAGCAACAACTGCAGCCTTCAAAAATTCAACTCCTGGCGAATCAATCCAAATCGCCGATGACTTCCACAACTGCTCCGGGAGATCCCGCAAGACCATCCCAGAAAAGGAAGTCAGTCTTGGAGCGCCTCGGTCCACTTCCCGAGGAGCGAAGCAAAGCTCCAATCCAAGAACGTTTGGGCCCACTGAGACAGCTCCGAACTAATCAACATGCTGGGGGTCGACACCACTCTCAGCATGACAAGGAGTTCAAGGCTACTGCGCGTGCCAATTTGCGCATCGAAGTCCAGAAGCTCGTCGAAGATTCACGCCCACAAAGGCGCGTTTCGAGATGCATAACCTTCGAAAGCCCAAAGAAGGCGATTCATCCTCAGAAGGAAACGTTGTCGTCCGATGACGATGACGTTATACCTGAGGGATCGTGCCAACACGTGATAGGTTGCTTCGACTTTCATACGGACGAGCTGTGCTATCGTGCTGAGGGTACGAACAGAGCCAGAAAGAGGAGCCCTCGTAGGCTCGAGACTCAGTGCCCCTGTTCCAAACTCATTCGGGCGGTATTGTCTCAGTGTAATTGCACTAAGACGGTCCCCGAAAGGGTTTCGGTGTTCGAAAGGCTCAGCACTAAAACGCCAAAGCCAAGGCCTACGCGTTCCCGACAAAGGAGAGCGGTGGTTGAAGATAGAGAATTTCCAAGGGTCACCGCTAACGTGACTAGCAAAAGGACATTGGCACGGGATGATCTCGAGTCAATTCTGGGAGCATCTCGGCGTTTAACCCATTTGCAGTCTGGAACCATCTCACAAAGGACGTATGGGAGGGTTCGGATAAGCTCACCTTCAGAAGATGAGGAATCAGATGCATGCTCTGCGGTTGCGTCTGATAACACCGTATCCAGCGAAGGAGAACCCCGCGAGTCATTCATGATAAGCGCGGACCAAGTGGCCAAGATGCTTGAAGAAGCCATGGCCAAACAACAGGAGACCTTCAGGCTCGAGATGCAGATGGCCATGCAGACCATGAGGGAGATGCATGGGCAGCAAATCCAGGCACTGAGGAACCAGCAAGGCGAACCAAGCCACCGTAATCAGGTTGTTCAAGAAGTTGAGCATACAGATACGGATGAAACTCGCAATGCCGATGACCCTCTCATCAACGCAGGGGGTGGTAATGAGGATGCCAACGAAGATACAAGTGAAAACTTGAAAATCAAAAGCCTCGAGAGCAAAATCAATACCTTGATGTCCGCTCAAGAGGTGAAGAAAACGGGCATTCCTTGTCCATACCCAAGGGAGTGGGATTCAATCCCCTATCCGGCGAAGTTTAGTCTAATCAACTTCACGCCGTTCGATGGGAAAGGTTCCCCCACTCAGCATTTGATTTATTTCAAATCGCACCTGGGTGTTATCTCCGGCAATGAGCCTCTGATGGTGCGGTCATTCGTTGGCACTCTTCGCGGAGCCGCCTTCGATTGGTATCGCCGCCTCAAGCCAGGAAGCGTGAATAGCTGGGACGACATGGAGACAAAGTTCCTCGCTAACTTCTTCGACGACGACACCGAGATATCCATCGGAACGTTGCTCGACGAGAAACAAAAGGACGGGGAATCGGTCGAAACCTTCGTCAAGAGGTTCCGGAACAAAGCGTTGAATTGCCGGGATCCAATCACTGAGGAGTTCATTCTCCAGACCTGCCACAACAATCTTTCCTTGGACGTGCTGGAAGCAATAGGAACAGCACCCTCCAACACTTGGAAAGACCTGAAGGTCCGAGGGGAGCAAGCCGAACGATTCCTCCGAAGGAAGAAGGCTGAGAGAAGTCAATCAACAACTAATCCTCCGAGCTCGAACTTCGCCTCCCGTGGTAAGGGTAAGACACCCGCAACGACTGTCGATGCTAATCAAACATCGCAACAGCAGTCCCGGAGGCAGCAAAAGACTTCGGATCAGAGGCCTCAAAAAGAGTACTCCTTCAAGGACGAAGATGTTCCAGCCATCTTCAAATCCCTCCTTGACAATAACAAGATCAAGCTCCCACCGATCACGAATCAGGAGGAAGCTGACGATATTGCGGATCCGAAGTACTGCGCATACCACAGGAGGATCCTTCACCCAACCAAGGCGTGTTTTACACTCAAGAATAGCATCCAAACCTTGGTTGAAGCCGGTGTCATAACACTAGAGTGAGCCAGTTGAAAACGGCATAACTCCGACCGGTATAAGAGTATAAACTGCTCCCTGAGACTCCGAAGAGTATATGAGTATAAACTGCTTCTCAATCCTCCGACCGGTATAAGAGGCTAAACTGCTCCCTGATACTCCAATAGGTATATGAGTCTAAACTATTTCCTTTCTTCCACGGCAAGTTCCTGGAGAGTGCCATGCGTGGTACTCTTAAGGATAACCCGATCGTACACCCAGTTTTGCAAAGAAAGCTGGGGGTGGATAATTCATGTAACGGGAAGTTCCCGGAAGAATGTTAAGTGTAATATTCTTAGGGATAACCCGGTCATGATGAATAAAGTGATAAACACTAAACTCTTAATTTCCGAACACTTGATTAAACAAGGAAGAATTTTGGTCTATCAATCATTGACCAATTGTCGAAACCCTTTGTGTTAAGTCCTTATCACTTAACATCAGGGATCCCCTTCCGAGTGATTTGTACGAATCAACATTCCTATAATGATTTGTACTCTTACTCTCACTCCCCACTTGGTCAAACCTTCCTACAGTTAGGACCAAAACCAAAATCCCCTCTCGATTCCTTCAATGAATGAGAGGTCCACTTTCAAATTGAGTGATCAAACCTTCCTACAGTTAGGATCGTCTCAAACCCCCCACTTGGTCAAACCTTCCTACAGTTAGGACCACAACCAAAATCCCCTCTCGATTCCTTCAATGAACGAGAGGTCCACTTTCAAATCGAGTGATCAAACCTTCCTACAGTTAGGGTCATCTCAAACTCCCGCTTGGTCAAACCTTCCTACAGTTAGGACCAAAACCACAATTCATTCTCGATAAACGAGAAATTCATCTTTACCTCGGTAATCAAACCTTCCGACAGTTAGGGTTATCCGAATCGCTTTGATTCTCGGAGTGGAGATCCCACTCTTAGTTTCACCTTTCCGGATTCTGGGGGTGGAGATCCCACCCCGAGTCTCCTTTTCAAACAGGGAATAGAATATAAAATTCTTCCTTCCCACACCAACTCCTTTTCCAAAAATTTAGGATTCATCCTAGGAAGTTTATCCCGAATCCTAAGCAGGGATAAGTCTGCGCCTAACACGCGCTGCCGGTTTAGTCTTTCTCCGTAGAAAAAGACACCAGAGTTCGATTCTGGGGCATTTTATCCTAAAACCTAAGAAAGGATAAGTCTGCGCCTAACACACGCCGCCGGTTAGTTCTTAACCGTTAAAAAGAACACCCATCCGCATATTCAACATTGCGGCAGGTTGTTATTAATAACACCGAAATCCATGCCTCACACGCATGGGGAATTTCATCCTGAATCCTAAGAAAGGATATGCCGATGCCTAACACACGTCGCCGGTTTAGTCTTTTTCCGATTGAAAAAGACACCAGAGTTTGATTCTGGGGTACTTTTATCCCGAAGCCTAAGTAGGGATAAGTCAACGTCTAATACACGTTGCTGGGTAGCCTATTCCCATAACAATGGCGAAGTCTATGTATTCGACATCATAGCACAAAGTCTCAGAGAATTCAATCTCTGAGCACAACGTTACATGCGAACGGATTTAAACAATCCGCATGCTAGCCCGACTCAAACGGTAGTCGGTAAAGGCTAATCAAATCCGTTTAAGGCTGGGGGTTAGCCAAAAACCCTAAAGTCAGCACCTCACACGCGTCGCCGGGTAGCCTATTCCCGTAACAAGTGGTAAAGTCTATGTATTCAACATCATAGCACAAAGTCTAAAGGAGTTCATTCCTTTAGCACAACGTCACATGCGGAACGGATTTAGACAATCCGCATGTAAGCCCGATTCAAACGGTAATCGGTAAGAGCACGTCAAATCCGTTGAAGGCTGAGGATTTGCCAAAAATCCTAAGTCAACGTCTCATACACGTTGCTGTTTAGTCTTTTCACAGGAGAAAGACGAAGTCTACGTATTCAATATCGTAGCACTAAAAGGGTTAACTCTTTTAGTTTAACGTTACATGCGGAACGGATTTAAACAATCCGCATGCTAGCCCGACTCAAACGGTAGTCGGTAAAGGCTTATCAAATCCGTTGATGGCTGAGAATTTGCCAAAAATTCTATAAGTGCGAGTCATTGACGCATCAATTCTATGGGTTGGTCTCGTAACTCGAGTATCCGCCACGCTCCAATACCTTAAGAGCTTAAACTGTGTATACTCCAGCAGACGTACGAGTATAAACTGTGTCAAACGTCGAACAGCGCATTACAGTGAAGCCTGGACGCCGGACAACGTGTCGCAATGAAGCTCAAACGCCGGACGACGCCATCAATCGATGATCAGTTCTATGTTGAATCAACCAACTCGAGCTAAAAATCAAGAAATCAAGAATCGGTTTCAAGTTCAAAATTCCGACAACGGTCAGACAATAAATGCAGCACCGGAACCCTTACAGTCGTTCGACAAAGCACCGAATAGCCTGAAGGAATTGAAGGAATCCAGAACAGAAGCCATTCCAAAGTCCCGCTACGCCGACTGAAGGTTGGGACAATCACATCCAAAGTATTCCAGACTCTTCTATAAAAGAACGAGACTGAAATACTTTGGAGGGGGTATCTGTAGGCGTATAAAATTGCCTATAGGTCCCTTATCACAGCTCGACGACGCCAATTCAACAAACGGACCATCGAGCGACGTATCCAAGCACGACCGTTATCCCGCCGACGCCGAAGCCAAGCCATACGCAACGGAGCAGGTTAACGAGGCGACGAAGCCAACAAATCGCACCCAAGCATTAGAACGCATCCACTCGCACGCGGAATCAAACCAACGTTTCGGGGAATCACCGAGTCATCTAAACAAGAGCGAACTCGGATGAATCACGATCGAATCAAGATTGGTTTCAGACTCGAACTCAGAAGTGGGTTAACTGCCATATTTGGAATCAAGTCAACAAATCAATTCCAGATCAAGTCAACCACAAACCGAATCAAATCCGAACAACGGAGAACCGGAAACACCGGAAAACCCGAACGACGGACGAAACGAACACACCCGGGGGGACTCGGCCCGAACCGAACTAACCCGGGGTGGCTCGGCCCAAGCCGAGCCACCCCAGGGTGGCCGGCAACCCCCCCTCTCCCTTGTGTTGTGTACACGTGCTCGTATGCACAGGTTCGTTTGGCTATAAATAGGGGGCTTGGTTCATTTGTTAAGAGGTTGGATTTTGGAGGAGGCGAAGCCCTGCTGGATTGGAGATTCAAAACTTAGAAAAGATTCAATTTTTGGAGACTCGAAGACTTGCTCATCCGGATCTGGTGCTCAGCGATTGACAACGCCAAATAAGGCAGGAGTTCGAGAGGACCGGATCGGGAGATCTACGTTTCTATACTCCGGATCTAAGCTTGGTTCTTAGATCCCGAGATTCGAGCGGTTGTTTCCTTGGTGAAACAATCCCTCCCGGCTATTATTCCCTTGGTGGAATAATACCCGTTATATCGTGTATATCCGACCGGATCGAGATCACGCGGTGGTCCACGGCAAATAACCCCGGCGCAGGCAAAGAACCCACACAAAGCGAGTGACCGCAAAACAGGAGCTCACGATTCGTTCGACAAACAAGGATAAAAGTTGTAATCTTTCTTTTTCTTATTTTTGATTTTCATTGTAACCGGATCTTATAAAAAGATCGGATCTTTTGTAACCGATAAACTGTTATCAAGAGTGCAATGACATCAATGAAGAAAGACCCAATTTTTACCGCGAACACTTAGTGCTCACAAAAATCAAACTTTCCTATACTCTAACCACAAAGACGTCTCGTCTTGCTAACTATAGGCATGCCACTCTTGCTTATGTGAACTAGTATCATATGCCACAACTTGGTACCATCGATTTTTAATAATAATGATGTAGTAATAGCAACAATACTTGTAACGTCTTTCATTACAAGATGTAAAGGTTTACTGATCATTTTGCCTTCATGATAACTAGTGTGCACCCCGTACAAAGCACGACCCCCTTTTTTTATTTCTGCTACAGTAATTTTTTTTAATGCAACAATATTTTTTGTAAATACTACATCATTTTTTTAAAATGTTATAGTATCCTATTTTTTGCTACAATGATATTGCTACAATAATAATGTTACAGTAATTTACTGTAGCATGAATAGTAAATATTTGGATCCTCCTATAAGTATAGAGGAGTAGACTATAGCACTTATGAAAATTATCAAACTTCCACCTTCGACTAAGTACTTGCACCCGTTAGCTTCAAGAATGCCTAGAGAGATGAGATTCTTTGTCAAATCTGGAACATGACGAATATCTGACAATGTCCTTACAATATCATCATGCATTATAACTTCAATTGTACTAATATTAATCACTTTATAATGAAAAATATTTCTCATAAGCACAACTCCACATTCAACTGGTTGGTAGGTAGAAAATCAATTTCTATTGGAGCATATGTGATAAGTACAACCGGAGTTTAAAATCCAATCATCCTTGGATCTGTTTGAATTTGTAGCTAAGAAAACAAAACCATTAGAATCATCCTCGACAATGCTAGCCTTTGTAGAATCTTCTTTGCTCTAAATTTTCTTCTTATCTTTATTCTGAAGCTTCCAACATTTATTCATGACATGCTCTTTCTTCTTACAATAGTTATAAAATTTGGTCTTAGTCTCCAACTTTGGCCTCTACTTGATTTTATTGTTAGAACCACTGTAGGCGTTAAAAAATGCTAATAGATATCCAAACATAGAGGAGATCATCCAAAAATCAAAAGAACACAGGTATAGACTATTTCGCATGGCGAGACAGTCTTTACTGTCTCACACGCGAGACAGCTCTCAAAAATTCAGAAACTGTTTTATAAACCGCCGACACGTGGCCACCAACTATTCAAGAACGTGGGAAATGTCGTGGGTGAGAATCACGTTGATAACTGCTAAAATAATAGAGTTTTAAAACATAGGAAGGCAGTTACAAGAAAACTGTCTGACAGTTGAAGATTTTCGAGACAGTATTTACTGTCTCGGAACCCGAGACAGTCTTTACTGTCTCGACCGCCGAGACAGCAAACACTGTCTCGGAAATAGTTATTTGTTCAGGGGCTATAAATACCCCCCTGAGATCGATTTTTTGAAGGGGCTGATCAGCGGGAGGAGGGCTGAGCATTTTAGAGCAGACAGAGCAGAGTTCCTGAGCTTCTGGCAATTCCTTGAGATTCGAGCTTTGACTTGATCTTAAGAAGAGTGATCGTCTTACTTTGATAAGATATTCACTTCAAATTCCTATTTCGATAAACGAAGGAAGAATCCCTAAAGCCTTCACGATTCAATCAGAATCTGTGATTCGGTAGTCCACGGGCTAACGCACCCCGGCACAGGCAAAGATCCCACGCAAGCAGCGATCCAAACAACGATCCTGCGTTTGTTTCTAAAAAGTTGTAATTTTCCTTTTGTTGTGTAAAAGAAGTCTTATAAAAAGGCTATTTCTTTCGAATTCGTTGTAATCGACTGAAGATATGATGAATTCCATGAAAAAACCAACTTTTGACGAAAACAAACTGGCGACCACAGTGGGAGCCAACGGTCTCGCTACCAAAACCGTCGTGTCACAGCCGATCATCAAGATCCCAATTGAATCAACGGTCGAGTACGAGTTCGACCAAACGAAGTTTGAGGAGTATTTGTCATCCTCATCTGCAAAGTTTTCCTCGCCTCGCAAATGCAGGAAGATCTCATCTTCGTTGAAGATTTTTAAGTTGTCAAATGCTACAGATGAAGACTCTCGTCTGATTATTGCTGAGAATTCTACTCGCAACATCTCTGCTCACAATGACTCTTCTCCAGTTAAAGAGTCATTGAACAAAAAACTACCGGCACTGACGAAAAGGGCTCGTTAGAGACAACGTCAGCGCCGCACTCGCCAAATGGCTAAGGCCTTGGAACAAACCGACGGAGTTCGTTATCACGCGGACTTAGAGTCGAGGAGACATCGAGTGATTCAGTTGTCTCAACGACCAATCACTCATATCTTTGCTAAACTAACGACGAATGAATGGACTCTTGTCAAAAGGGCTCGCTCAACCCTCAAAGAACATACACAAAAGCGTCATGCAAATGCTGCTCATGCCTGTGCTCTCTCACAACAAAGACGAGAAAGAAAGAAGGAAACGGTGGCTAAAGAACCACCAAAACTCTGCAAAGTTTGGATTCCAAAGTCTAGAGTTGTACAAAATCAGCATTCGGAGCCCGTTAAGACTCCACACCCGCAAGGGGGTGGTTCTGAAGGTGTGACTGTTGACATAACCTTGGATCACTCAAAGATAACAATAAGTTACCTTGAGAATGCCAACAAGGTTTTACACCTCCAGAAGAAGACGTGCTCTCCAAAAGACATCGTTATACCTGTGAGGTCATATCAACAGATGATAAGATTTTTCGACGGTCATACCGATAAATCGTATTATCAAGCTGGAGGTGTGAATAAATTTCGAAAGAGAATTGTTCAAAAAATGAACTCTCATTGTTCCTGTGTGCGACTCATTAGAGCAGTATTGTCGGAATATGACTACTCCAAACGAGAAGTCATCCCGCAAAGAGTCTCAATGTTCCAGAGACTTTTCACCAAAATGTCAAAGCCCAAGCCGAGACATTTCTGTAAAAAGCTTGTTGTTCAAGAGGATGAATTCCCTGAAGTCACCATCAATATGGCTGATAAAGAAAAATCTAAGTGGCATTCAAGTGAATCAAATCCCAACTTTTCACCGGGAAGAAAAGTCAACTCAAGAATTGCTCAACGGATGTCTCGACTCTAGTTAAGAGCCAGCAGACGTAGGGACTACAAGGGAATGCATGAAGGAATGTCCTCGGAGGATGAACTCTCGGACACTTGTTCTGCAATCGCTTCGGATGATACAATATCTAGCACGGGGCAAACCAAAGAAGTGTTCACAATCACCTCTGATCAGTTCACTCAAATACTTCAAGAAGCTCTAGCCAAACAATGCGAAGAAATTAGAGCTGAGATGAAGATGGAGATGGAGTTGGTTATTCAACAAATGAGAGAATTACTAGCTCAACGGCCTCAACTTCTTGAGTCCAGTCAGCGAGCTGAATCCAGCCACCGCACTCAAAATGTTGCAGATGACAGTGATCCGGAAGTGGATGAAGTCATTTTTGCTGATGCACCTCCTAATAACGATAACACTGGGGGTGGTTCAATCGATCCTCCCAACAATGATATTGGGGGTAGTTCAATCTCACCTCTTAATAATACTGGGGGTGGCCCAATTATTTCCCCTCAATATCATTCAAAGAGAGATGAAGATGAGGATAAGAAAATGCAAGACCTTGAAAACAAAGTCAATGCTTTGATTTCCGCTCAGGAAGTAAAGAAGACGGGTATTCCGTGTCCCTATCCAAGAGAATGGGATTCAATTCCATACCCGACAAAATTCCATCTGATTAACTTCACACCGTTCGACGGAAAGAGCTCACCTATTCAGCACTTGATTTATTTCAAGTCTCATTTGGGCATGATATCTGGAAACGAGGCTTTAATGGTCCAGTCATTCGTTGGCACACTTCGTGGTCCCGCCTTCGATTGGTATCGACGTCTCAAGCCAGGGAGCATCAATTGCTGGAATGACATAGAAAGTTTGTTCCTCAGCAATTTTTTCGATGATGACACCAAAGTGTCAATCGGAACCCTTCTGGATGAGAAGCAAAAAGACGGAGAGTCAGTTGATAATTTTATCAAACGCTTCCGTAACAAGGCAATGAATTGCAGAGATCCTGTTACAGAGGAGTTTATCCTGCAAACATACCACAATAATCTCTCCATCGATGTCCTACAAGCCCTGGGGATCGTACCATCCAAAACTTAGAAAGATTTGAAAATGCGCGGTGAACAAGCTGAATACTTTCTTACAAGAAAAAAAGTTGAAAGAAGCCAACCGACGATATCTGCAATCGATGTGAATGCGACTCTCAATCCGAAGTTCCAAAAGGAGTATTCTTTTGAAGATGATGAAGTTCAGCCATCTTGAAATACCTCCTCGCCAATGACAAAATCGAACTGCCACTTATTAAAGATCAGGAGGGCGCTAAAAGGACTACGGATCCAAACTATTGTGCATACCACAGAAGGGTTCTTTATCCCACTAAGATTTGCTTCGGACTAAAAAAATAAAATCCAAGCTTTAATTGACTCTGGCGTCATAACGACAAAACAAGCCAAATGAGGATGCATGATACTCCATTGGGTACACGAGTATAAACTGTTTTCCCTAACTCCGAAGAGTATACGAGTATAAACTGCTTCTCCATGTAACTCCAAAAGGTATACGAGTATAAACTATTTCCCGAACCTCCGATCGATATAAGAGGTTAAAAATTGCTTCCAAATGTGATTAGACTCAGGTTCACCTGAAAGCTGGGGGTGAATATGAGGTTATCATGGCTGAATACGAAGACAGGAACCAAGACCTGATTCTATATCAAGAACAGCAACGTTGCTCACAAACGAAAAGTTCCTGAAAAAGTACTATTCCTAGTACATTCAGGGTAACCTATTTAACGGGAAGTTTCTGGAGAATACTATATATGGTATTCTTAAGGATAACCCGAAACTAATCGATTGTTCAAGGTGAAAACCAATCATCTGAATAATCCACCCTTAATCATGATAAAAAATGATTAAGAACCTCCCGTTGTCGCTATTTAATCATGTCCAAAATGATTAAAACCCTCTCACTGTGATTTTTAGAGTATTCTTTCATTGAGATGAGATTCAATGACTTCATCAAGTCGATCTTCCCTCACAAAACTCTGAAATCATTCATCTGCTGCTTAATTGGTTTCAATCGCCGGGATCAATTTTGCCAACTCCCACTGTGACTTTCCAAGCACTTTATCATTGAGATGAGATTCAATGACCTCATTGGGTCAGTCTTTCCTCACGAAACTCCTACGGTCTAATTGTGGAGTGTTTGATAATTCACAGTCCTCCACCATAAAATTCCTCACCGATCAAATTAACTGGGGTGGGTCCACCAAAATACTTTATGGTTAAATCCACCTGAACTCCCGCTGTGTCCAAGCCTTTCACACTCCCACTGTTGAGCTCTGACACAACACCCAAAATTTCTATCCATGACAATTGGCAAATCTCCTTTCGTCACTGGTTACCAAAAAACATCTTCTGAGTGATTTGTACAAATCTACATTCTTACTGTTATTTGTACCTCAACTCCCTCCTTTTGCTTGGTCAAACCTTTAAACAGTTAGGACCAAAGCCAAAATCCCCTCTCGATTCCTTCCGTGAACGAGAGGTCTACAAATTGAACGATCAAACCTTTAAACAGTTAGGATCATCTCAAACCCTCATTTGGTCAAACCTTCCTACAGTTAGGACCAAAACCAAAATCCCCTCTCGATTCCTTCCGTGAACGAGAGGTCTACAAATTTAACGATCAAACATTTAAATAGTTAAGATCATCTCAAACCCCCATTTGGTCAAACCTTCCTACAGTTAGGACCAAAGCCAAAATCTCTTCTCGATTCCTTCCACGAACGAGAAGTCCGTAAATCGAGCGATCAAACCTTTAAACAGTTAGGATCGTCTTAAACCCCCATTTGGTCAAACATTCCTATAGTTAGGACCAAAGCCAAAATCTCTTCTTGATTCCTTCCACGAACGAGAAGTCCGCAAATCGAGCGATCAAACCTTCCTACAGTTAGGATCGTCTCAAAACTCCCATTTGGTCAAACCTTTAAACAATTAGGACCAAAGCTAAAATCCTCTCTCGATTCCCTCCATGAACGAGAGGTCCACAACTTGAGCGATCAAACCTTTAAACAGTTAGGATCGTATCAAACTCCCATTTGGTCAAACCTTACTACAGTTAGGACTACAACCAAAATCTCTTCTCGATTCATTCCAAGAACGAGAGGTCCACTTTCAGTTGAATAATCAAACCTTATGACAATTAGGATTATTCAAACCCGTCCAGATTCTCTAAGTGAAGATCCCACTTTGAGTTTCCTTTGCATCAGGAGATAGAATATAAAATTCTTCCTCTCCGATTTTGGGTTTATCTCTACCAACAAAAAAGAGACCGGGAGATAGAATATAAAATTCTTCCTCTCCATCATCGGGTTCATCTCTACCAACAAAAAAAGAGACCAGGAGATAGAATATAAAATTCTTCCTCTCCATCATCGGGTTCACTGTTTTCGTCAAAAGTTGATCTTGTTGTCGAATTCATTATATCTTCGGTCGATTATAATAAATTCAAAGAAAACAGCCTTTTTATAAGACTCTTTTACACAACAAAAATGAAGATTACAACTCTTGAGAAAATAAACGCAGGATC
>BQKN01067043.1:433034-455903 GCA_022839385.1 Asparagus kiusianus | reverse complement strand
AGAGAGAGAGAGAGAGAGAGAGAGAGAGAGAGAGAGAGAGAGAGAGAGAGATGATTGAGGAGGGGGCCCACCTGATTTGCATTGGGATCCCCTCCCCAATCATCTCTCTCATCTCTTATAGAGTGCCCATGGGCACTCTATAGAAAAACCCTAGTACTTTTATAGAGACTTCAATTCCATCTTACTAGAAAGGGAACTGTCTCTACAATAGGTTTTATTTAGATGTTAGGGGCTTTTATTCTTAAGAGTTTGCTTCAGGTAATTGTTACTTTGAATCCATATTGTTCCATCATCATATGATCTCTGCAAAGATTATGCTCATTCTGTTTTTATCTCATTGCCTGTCCCAAATCTAGTATGCGTGTGGGTTATGTTAAGTATCTGACAACTACCACTAGACTTTTTTCGGGTTTGCCCTCCTTTAACAGTTTGAGACAAAGGTTATGCTGCTTTTGGCGTGTATCATTGGAGAAGTATTTTATTACCAAATTGGCGCTAATTCTGGAGGACTAACAGCTGAGAAAGTTCCATGAATAATTAGTTTTGTGACCATCAACCTAGTGATATTATTTGTCACTTAATCCAAAATCTTAGCAATGTCCGAAATGCTAAATGGAAATGCCACTGAACTTTTATAGCCGATTGGTGGATACATGAACTTGACCATTTTGGTTATGCAGTTTTAGGCAAATGCTAGGAAGTGTAACAGGATTCTCTGTAGATCATTAAAGAGTAGTGTAAGAGTTGACATGATATCGTTTCCTATAGAAAATTTTGTCCATCTTTGAGACAAGAGTAAGCCAAAATATGATTATTTTCTGAAGAATGTGTAATTGCTGTGGTTTAAAAAAAAACCTGTATTGTATCCTCTTTTTCTTTCTCAAGAAGTTGGGAAATCAAACAGTAGATGTAGTTTTCCGATATGGTTAATCGTGTATTTTCACCCGCTCTTTAGTAAATCAGTATAGTTTGATTTCACTTCTATATTATGTTTGAGTTCTAGGAATTTAAGAGGAAGAAAAGAAATAGCATTATTTATATTTCATGTGCCTAGATTTCAAGATTGCAATGGCATCAACCACATTTTATTTGTTTCTTTCATATATGTTGTAGTTACCGTGAGTATGTTTTGTTCCTTTGTAGGAGCTGAAGCAATATCCTAGTCTCAGAGTGGAGGTTGGAAATGCAGCTTTTGATTCATTAGACAGAATGAAGGAATCAAGCAAGAAAGCGACACTTCAAATGGTAGATATGGAATGTAGTTACTTGACAGTTGATTTCTTCCGGAAGCTTCCTCAGGATGTGGAGAAGGGTGGAAACCCAACTCATTCAATTTTTGACAGATACAATGATTCATATCTCAGGAGAATAGGTAAATTCTATTTCTAAGTTGGTATCCGCTTGTACATTTCTTCCCTTGTGCTTCATGAACTGAGATCCTATCTTGTGGAAGAATTCATTGACGCATGATATATGTGTCTGAACCTTCATTTTTCTGTACTAGATTACTTTTATCAATTTCTCGAAAGCTATGTTAAATGCTTTTGGTTGTTGAATAAACAGGAACAACAGTTTTAGCATATGTGAATATGGTATGTGCCAGCTTACGAAACTCCATCCCCAAGTCCATTGTTTATTGCCAGGTTCGTGAGGCAAAACGATCCCTGCTTGACCACTTCTTCACTGAATTGGGAAAGAAAGAGGTGAGATATTGATTGAGCTAAAAAATTTCTCAATTAGCTTACATGCTCTTTTAGCTGTTTTCTACTGTTAGGTATTATATTTGTTTAATGATCTATGTTTAGTGGACATGTAATGCATCTGAAGAGGTTTTGGGTTTGATTTTTCTCCATTGGAGCTTTTTTCTCCAGATGTGTAGGGGTTTCTTTTCTGGCCATCTAAAAGAAAAAAGTGTTTTTCCTTCGGTTAGGGTTTCTCCTTAGTTTTGCTGATAATGTTGGCACCATATGCTAAGTCATGGTGACAGCTTAATGAAATTTGCACATTTTTCTACTATTTTGTTTTTTTAGCTGTATACTACGACATTGTTGTTAATGATGTGTTGTCTCTCTTTTGCTGCAGTCTAAGCAGTTGGCATCATTGTTGGATGAAGACCCAGCTGTCATGGAACGTAGGACAGCACTTGCGAAGCGCCTAGAACTCTACAGAAGTGCTCAAGCAGAGATTGACGCTGTAGCTTGGGCTAAATAGTTGATAGTTGATAGCAAGGTTTTTTTTTTTTTAATTTCCTTATTTTCTGGTTTAATCATGTTATCGGTGTTCTGATTACATATATGTACAAGGTGATTTTGTAATCCATTCATTATTAACTACAGCATTCTGAGGGCGAGTGTTTGCTATATTATTACTGAGAGTGTTAACTTTAACCATGCTTCATGTTTCTTGTCTTGTTTTGATATGATTAAGTCCGGCAAACCTATTGAAATCAAGTAACTGTTGCCGCAAGGCTAGTTGAACGGTATTAGCATTATGCACGCGACGATGTAAGATATCAGGAAAGAAAGGGACATGTATGTTACTCCATATTTAATTTCCAGTAATACAATGTCATTGTAGGGTCGAGGGGCGAAGCATAATAAGTGCTCAAGTTTGTTTCTCCTTGCAAGGCATGGTGGTCCTTATGAATATAGGTATTTACCTCCTCTCAAGTCTCAACTAGATGTACATTAACATCGTATGATACTTTGGACCTAGCTTTTTTTAGCGTTCGGTTTGCTGTACTTCTCAAAGAGGGGAAAAAAAATCAAAAGAAGAAAGACATAATAAACTACAATCAGATCAAATTACAATTATCTCAAAAATATTAGGGTAAATTTCATTAGACCCTTGTACTAGGTATTTCAATATTATCGTTGACTAAGGGCTCTGTCACTGGCATTGCTATAGATCCTTGGGTTTTTTTTTTTTTTGTTGAACTTGATAAATGGAGAAGTTACTTTAAAAACTGGGCATAGATGAGACGGTTTCCTGAAATTTACCCAAAGTAGTATAATATTCTGATTAATTTAATCGTAACGACCAACTAGATGATGATGATGATTTCAAGATTTATTGGCCGGATATTCGGATCCTCGTGCCTTACCGCGAAATAACCAATAGCGCACGTTAGGAAAATGCCTAGATTTGTCTTCGTTCGTTCGTCCGACGACGCCGTAAACGCCTTAATAAAGCAATGTTTACCTACCTTCCAACTTGCAGCAATCGTTGCCTTAACAAGGTAAGATTAAAAAAAAAAAGAGAGAGAAAAAAAAGGGGGAAAGGAATTAAAATAAAAAAGAAAAATCTCGAGACAAAAAGAGTCCGGTGGACCGCGTTAACGCGGCCACCGGATACTTTCTCCTCGAACGATCTCCTTCACCGCCCAATTCCAGGTTAGGAAGGAAAATTTGATAATAAAATATTTGATTCACTGTCCCTCGTTATACTTCAAAAAAGTTTTTTTCCTGCTCCCTTCTATCTAACCTTCATCTGCTTCTAGTTTTATAATAATAATAAAAAAGAATAATTCGTATTGATTGATTAGTGACTTGTGATCCCTAAACTTTATTTCCTTTCTCAGTTGATGCTGGCTGTCGCAACCTAAGCCTTTTCCTTCGGTAAGTACGTTTTGAGTCTCTAATCATAATTCCGAAGATATTTTTTTTTTCATTTATTTTTGTTACAATTTGGTTTTGATTCTTGAGAAGTGTATTCTATCGGCATTTTCTGCAAAGCTTTACATTATTCTTTTCAATTTCTTCTGTTGTTAAGGTTTTAGGAATAATGAGACCATATTACACTTTTAGAGTTTGGATCGTCGTGACAAGAAATCTAACATAAATTAGGTGGGATTAAAAGGGAATCTTGAGATAAATTAAAGTTGACGATTATGTACAAATAGCACTAGACGGAAGCTTGTTTATATTGTAAACATTTATAGTTAAGTTCCGAGCATTAACGACCTTTTTAGTTAGATGCATGAAGAATAAGGGAGAATTTTGTTTAATGGTTTAAAATTTATCTCCGAAACTTGCTGATTGAGGACCAATGAAGGGGGCAAAAACAATAAAGCAAAGCTTGTTTGTTTCTTTACTTTTTATTATTTACCTGTTGCATGAATTACGAAAAGATCTGCTTTACCCTCCTCGTTTTATAGTAAAACAGTCGTCATCTTTCGTGCGTAATCATTGTTTTCTAATTCAATAATCATCTATATGTTTTTGTAGGAACACATATGACCGTCATATTCTAGAATCATAGCGTTTGCCTTGACGTTAATTTTTAGTGGAAAACGAAGCAGAGCGGCCAACTTGACACGTTTCAAATCTTATGGGGTCTTTTTGTCACTAATGCAAACCTTAGGACTATTTTCAAATTTCAAACATGCATTCAAGTTTCATTATTTATGGAAATTTTAAACTGAAACTAAAACGTTATAATCACAATGTATGAAATCAGATTATGAGTTACGAGACTCTAGTTTTTTCACTTTCTAGTTCTCCTTTCTTAATCTGTGTTAAATGTGGGAATTGATAAGGATATGGTAAAATCTTACTTTTAGAAGAGTTGGTTCATATCTCTCGAGGTGGAAGGAGTAATAAGCAATTTTTGAAATGGATTCTTTTTGTGTTTTATCTTCAGCAAAATTTACTTGAAGCAGTCGGTGGCGTCTCTCTAAGCGGAAAAGAGTAATAAGCATTTAACGTGATGACCTCCCAGAGGGGTGTGTTCGAAGTTGCAGGTCCTGTACATTTGACATCCGTGGATTGGTAAGATTTCTGGGGCAATTCTTTAATTTGGCATTCAATGTTACTTCTGCTGTATTGCTAATTCTTCAATCAAATACAAAACATAACTCAATATCTTAAGACTATTGCTCGAGGTTCCCCGTGAAAATTTCTGGAACCAGATGAAATTTGTGGTAGAAGTAAGTTAATATTTAACATTCGTTGTAGTAGGAAAGCATAAGTGCTAATATTTATTTGCTATGTTGAACCATACGGCTGAACTGATATGAAATGTTGTATATGACCCTTTAACCACTAAATTTGTCTCCTCCTAAGTACTGCAAAATTGCAAAATTGAAGCACAACATAATTGTGTTTTTGGGAATGAATGGTGAAACTAACTCAAGAATTTTCATGCACCTTGATGGTCATTTCTTTACTGTTAGAAACAATGCATAGGCGCATACAGGAACCCTGTTCCTGAAGGATTTGCTGTGGAGAAATGTGAAAAATGCTTACTGCACTATGACTAATCTTATTTCACTTTTCCCTCTTTGTTCCTTTTCAAAAACAAAGGCAACCTTCATAGTCAGAATTCACGTGTTCCTTTTTAACACTTTTGAGCTTGAATATTAATTTCTGAAAAATGTGTACTCTGTACTGGACATAATTTATAAACAGTAGTTGGACGTACATTATCATTAAAGATTTTAAAAAAGCATTTTCTCAAGATGGTAAAAATCCTGGCGCGCATTAAGAAGGATTAGCTAACTATTGATAATAGTGTTAGTAGTGGGTTTTTGGTCCCACATTGGTTGTGAGAACTCACCTCACCCTTCTCTATTTGTATAAATATATGTGCATGTTCAATATTCAACTTAAGGGAAATTTATCCAATACTCTTTCTCTTACTTTAACATGGTATCAAAGCTAGGGTTATTATTTCTCTTCTAATAAAATTTTTTTAACGCTTCTGCGTTCTTTTGTCAAATCTTAGCCTTGCTGTTTTGCAGCCGTTTAAACGTATTTTTTTGCTTTTCTTTGACAGATTTTTAGTCTTGCCGCTTTGCGGCCTCTTCACGCGTTTCGCGTTCTCGTATTCAAGATCGTTTCTCGATCTTAAATTTACGACATCACCGTTTTAAGACCATCTCTTAGTCTCAAATTTATGGTATCTCCGTTTCAAGACCGTCTCTCGGTCTCAAATTAAACGCCTTTTTTTTTTGCTTTCCTTTGCCAGATTTTTAGTCTTGCTGCTTTTCAGCCTCTTAACGCGTTTCGCGTTCTCGTAATCAAGATCGTTTCTCGATCTTAAATTTACGGTATCACCGTTTCAAGACCATCTCTTAGTCTCAAATTTACGGCATCTTCGTTTCAAGATCGTCTCTCGGTCACAAATTAACAGCATCGCCGTTTCAAGCCGTCTCTCGGCCTCAAACAAACGGCATTGCCGTTTCACAGTCAGTTATGGCATCGTCATTTCAATCTATCTTGACATCTCAACATCGACATTAATCCGTTGCAGGTCTTCGGAGTGAGCATCAGATCCGGCCGATCTTTGAGCCACATTGATCGTCGGTTGCTTCTTTTTTCTCAGATTTGATAGTCATTTTAACCTTCGGGTTGCTACATTGACCTTCGGGTTCTCCTTTAAACATTCGGATTTCGTTCAAGGATTATTATCTTGAACTTTGAATTGCTGCTATTATGGCCTCTTCACTGGCACCTGCTTTCTCATGCTCGGTCTAAGTTCTTTTGCACCTATTACAAGAAGGAGGGACACCGCTTTGAGACATGTTTTTAGTTTCATCCTAATTTACGTTCCTCAGGAACTGACCGTAGTCAGTGATCCCCTCAGTCCCGATCCTCTAGTACACCAGGATTACCAGTCAATATTATCATACCATTCAAGCTATTGCAGATATTAACCGTCAAATTACAGCTCTTCAGCATACCACCTCTCCATCTGCTGCAAAACTCTCTGATATTTACCATCAAATTGAGGCTATTCAAGCTATTACAAAAATTAGCCGTCAAATTATGGTTCTTCAGCATATCACCTCTCCATCTGCTGTACAACTCTCAGATATTTGTCATCAAATTAATGCTCTTAGCATAGAGCCTCTATATCTACTGCGCAACTCTCTGATATATGTCTTGCTGGTTCTTCATCCAACCCTTCGGTCTCTGGTATGAATGATCTCTGGATTTTTGACTCTGACTGTTCATTTCATATGACTCGTAATGCCTCTGTAGGTGTAAAATTCTGATCTTCCCGAAAACAGGGAACTTCGTTTGTATTGATAAGAATAGCTTATTACAAACTAATAATCAAACGTTTACAACAGAAGCGGAGGGAAGGCCCTCCTTGTTTAACGTGGGTTCCTCGGTAGCGATAGGACGCCTCGCTCGGTGCTCGTGCCGAGTCTGCTTCCCTTGGACGATCCGATCGAAGTTGCTGCCGGAGCTTCCGTTCTCAGTAGAAGGTCCGGTGTGAGTGGGTTCGAGTCTACCCGAGAGCCTCAAGTTAGAAAGTTCCGACGAGTCTCTTCAAATGAGGGAGCCTTTAGCAAAAGAGCCAAGGTTCAACCTTTGGGAGATTAGCCCGCAGAATATGCAACAACCAATGCCCCCCAATTAGGCAGACCTCCCCCCTTTCATGCTGGCTGAAGGTGGGTTTTAAATAGGCAAGGGATGGCATGGGCCATCCCTTGATTTGTGGGATTTGACCACTGGTAGAGGTGAGGGAGCCAGCCGCCCTATTTTTGTAGCTGTCCCTGGCTGTACCTAGTACTTAGGTGAGGAACGCCATGCTTCCTCCCTCGAAACAGGGGATCTGACCACTGATGTGACTGTTCCCATACTCCAAGTGGGTAGTTAACGATGAGCTGGCGAGACTGCAGTCGGGCCTGGGTCTGCAGACGGATCTGGAGTCTGCAGGCGGATCTGGGACTGCAGGCGGATCTGGAGTCTGCAGGCGGATCTGGGACTGCAGGCGGATCTGGAGTCTACAGGCGGATCTAGGATTGCAGGCGGATCTGGGACTGCAGGCGGATCTGGAGTCTGCAGGCGGATCTGGGACTGCAGGCGGATCTGAGACTGCAGGCGGATCTGGAGTCTGTAGGCGGATCTGGGACTGCAGGCGGATCTGGAGTCTGCAGGCGGATCTGGATCTGCAGGCGAGCTTCAAGCCGTTAGGCGAGCTCTAGAGCATGGATCGAAGAATAGGTCGTAACTTTCAAACTGTAAGTCGGAATTGGACGAATTATATATGAAAATCGCCTATCTCGACGAGACGGAGCCATACGAACCTAGCCGAAGGCTTCGGTTCGCTTCCTCCGTTTCGCCAAATTCCTTCCGGTTTGAGAGATATCACCGTTTTTCCCCTTTTTGCTGTTTCGGGCGAGGTATTAGCAATTTTGTTCTGAACTTCTCTGATAAGGATTAGAGACAATTTTTATTATCTACAAAACCCCCTCCAAAGTTTTCAGACCTGAATCAGGTCGCATGGGGTCTGGAACACTTTGGATATGAAGACCCGTAAAGTGATCCCTGCTCAGGTGAAGTTGACCTCTTCATTCGCAGTTGATGATCGCCTTCTAGGATTTTGAGCAAACCCTCAGCTATCAACGGACTTGATTTGTCTTTACCAACTGCCGTTTGAGTTGGACTAGCCATGCTCTTGCCCTTAGCATGGTAAGTTATCGAGGAGTTTCTCTTAGGCTTAATGCTAAGATATCTCCTCTATCCTTAGCCTTTCGAGACGTTTGGATTAAGAGCGTAGGGAGTAGTTTAACCTCGTATACCAGTCGGAGGGTAGGAGCAGTTTAGACTCATGCACCAGTTGGAGGAAAAGAGCAGTTTAGACTCATGCACCAGTCGGAGTAAAGGAGCAGTTTAGACTCATGCACCAGTCGGAGTAAAGAGGAGAAGCCTGTCTTCTCTTGGGGGCAGAGACGAACCCTGATTTGTCTTCTCTTAGGGCAAAGACGAACCCTAAAATAGCAGCACATCGCATAGTAGGCCACTATCAAACAACAACGTCTTTTATGGGAAAGACGATGCTGGGAGAATCAAATCGTTCAGGGACGTATGAGTATGACGACTGATCGGACAACGTCATTTGCGGGAATGACGGTGTCGGCTATCAGAGGTAATTGTTAACATGATAGGAATTGCCGCGATCGGAGTGACTTTGAGGACCTACCATCCTTTTGAAGAGGATTGGTAAGTTGATTTTGTCAGAGGTATAGTGTTAACGTGACAGTGGGAGTTTGTTGCGATTTGAGCAACCCTGTGGACTTACCATCCTATTGAAGAGGACTGGCAAGTTGGTTTGTCAGAGATGACTGTTAACGTGATAGATTTGGGGGTCCCGCCATCCTATTGAAGAGGATTGGCGGGGATTGTGGCTTTTGGTCCTAACTATCTGAATGTTTGACCAAGTGGGTGGTGGATGCAGCCCACCTGAACTGATAGTCTCGCCTGTTTTGAGCGGTTCGCCATGACCGGGAACCTGGCTCAAGAAGCGGCGCTCGCCTAAACTGTTAGGCTGACGGATTTGAGCGGTTCGTTCGTACTGGGAACCCAGCTCGAGAAGTGGAGCTCGCCTAAACTGCTAGGCTCGCCTGATTTGAGCGGTTCGCCGAAACTAGGAACCTGGCTCAAGAAGTGGAGCTCGCCTAAACTGTTAGGCTCGCCTGATTTGAGCGGTTCGCCGAAACTAGGAACCTGGCTCAAGAAGTGGAGCTCGCCTAAACTGTTAGGCTCGCCTGATTTGAGCGGTTCGCCGAAACTGGGAACCTGGCTCAAAGAGATGGGAGTGTAGGGAATAGTTTAACCTCTTATACCAGTTGGAGGATTAGAAGAAGCAGTTTATACTCGTGTACTTATCGGAGTGTTAAGGGAGCAGTTTAAACTCATGCACCAGTTGGAGTGAAGGAGAACTATCAGAGGTGATTGTTAACGTGATAGTTTTGTAGGCCCGCCGTCCTATTGAAGAGGATCGACGGGAGATTGTCAGAGGTATAGTGTTAACTTAACAAGATTGTCGCGATTGGAGCGACTATGTGGGCCCGCCGTCCTATTGAAGAGGATCAACGGGGGAAATTTGGAGGATATGAGGGATCGATCTCCACTTCCAAGGCATCTTGGTCATCATCTCCTCGAAATTCATGCGGCTCTTCGTCGTCCAATAGCTTGAGCATGCTCTCGACTTGTTCTCCTTGGCGGAGTAAGTCTTTCCATGAGCGAGCTTCAACAGCGCCCATATTGGACAGAACGCTGATGGAGAGATTGTTCCGGCACACCTCAATGAGGGTGGCCTCGGAAATTCGTTCGCGGGAGTGTAGCGATCGGTTTCTGAATCTCTTGACAAAGCTGTTCACAGACTCTGTCTTCCTCTGCTTCATAGTTAGCAGGGTGGCCATAGATACTTCTGTGTCATCGTCGAAGAATCTGGCCATGAAGAGTCTTTCCATGTCCTTCCAGCAGGAGATGGACCCAGGCTCCAATCTGCGAAACCATTCAAAAGCGACCCCCTTGAGGGTACCAATGAACAGTCGCGTCATAATGGGATCGTTTCCCACTATGTGTCCAGTTTGCGCCTGGAAGTAGAAAATGTGCTGGGTAGGAGAACCCTTGCCATTGAACTGCAGGAGGTCCAGCGGCTCGAACTTTGCCGGGTAGGAGACCGCATCCCATTCAATTGGATACGGTCTGACAACCCCCAGCTTGTTCACATGCTTCTGGAGCTTTAAGGCGTCGAGTTGACTTTGGAGATCGTCAAATCTCTTATCTCTTGGGTTATGGCCCGAAGATGACGCTCCTCTAGATGACTCGGATGAGGAGTGAGAAGGAGTAGGGACCCGCTCTTTGTGCTTCGAGGATTTATGCGAAGCCCGCGAAGTCCTCTCTCTCTTCCTCTTCTTCTCGCTCAGGAGCTGTTCCAACATCTCCTTCAGGGAGTCGATGGTTGCTTGTTGCTCATCGAGTCTCCTGGATATCTCATCAGGGATGTCGGTCATGTGCACATTTGCGTGCTCGCCCTGAACTGAGCTAGAAGTCTGCGACATTGCCACTGCTGAGCAATCATCATCGTCGTTGTCAGAGACGGACGTCAGACCCGTGCAGGCAAACGGAGTGGCCACCCCCATTTGGGCGTGAGCGTGTTGGCGAGGTTCGCCCGTCAGGCGAGATTGGTACAGTGTGCCTGTGCCTATCTGACGAGCTGTTGTTTCGCCTTTCTGGCGATCTCGGGCCGTCAGGCGAGCTTGGTGAAGTCCGCTTGTTTGACGAAACCCTCTTGAACTGCAGAGTTGGCCAGGTGCCCTTGGTTCGCCAAAATCGAGCACCTTGCTCACAGAGTGGGGCTCGCCTAAACTGCTAGGTTCGCCCGATTTGAGCGGTTCGCCAAAAATGGAAACCTGGCTCAAGAGGTTGGGCTCGCCTAAACCGTTAGGCTCGCCTGATTTGAGCGGTTCGCCAAAACTGGGAACCTGGCTCAAAGAGATGGGCTCGCCTAAACGGGTAGGCTCGCCTGATTTGAGCGGTTCGCCGAAACCGGGAACCTGACTCAAGAAGTTGATTCCTCTCAAGCCTGAATAATAATTCAGGCTGTCGTGGGGGATGAGGGATTGTGCCTCGAGACGAGCGAGAGCTTTTCGTCGCCGCTGTTTGGATCTTTTTGAACGAGGAGCGTTCATGTCGACAGCGAAGGCGTGGTCTGCGTCGACACGGATGGTTGATTCCTCTTGCACAGGGGTCTGTGAGGATCGTTCATCGACCCATCCAGCAGCCCCTAGACCTGCATTCTCGAATCTCGGCTCGGCCTCAACTAGTTCGGGGGGAAAAGAACCCCCTGCCTCGGCTTGGGTAGATCCCTCAGGCTTGGTTGCCTCGGCCTCTTGGGGCTGGGTCGCCCGCACGACTCTGCCGCACTTGCGAGATGCATTGCCGCTAGAGGAGGATGATTGCAAGTACCCCTCGAACTTGATTACCAGGGACTCAACAGTAGTCCCTGCAGCAACTCCGTCAGACTGCGCCACCACCAATTCATCTGAATGAACGGATTCTCCCACTGTGGTCGCCATCTTCTAGATGTGTAAAATTCTGATCTTCCCGAAAACAGGGAACTTCGTTTGTATTGATAAGAATAGCTTATTACAAACTAATAATCAAACGTTTACAACAGAAGCGGAGGGAAGGCCCTCCTTATTTAACGTGGGTTCCTCGGTAGCGATAGGACGCCTCGCTCGGTGCTCGTGCCGAGTCTGCTTCCCTTGGACGATCCGATCGAAGTTGCTGCCGGAGCTTCCGTTCTCAGTAGAAGGTCCGGTGTGAGTGGGTTCGAGTCTACCCGAGAGCCTCAAGTCAGAAAGTTCCGACGAGTCTCTTCAAATGAGGGAGCCTTTAGCAAAAGAGCCAAGGTTCAACCTTTGGGAGATTAGCCCGCAGAATATGCAACAACCAATGCCCCCCAACTAGGCAGACCTCCCCCCCTTTCATGCTGGCTGAAGGTGGGTTTTAAATAGGCAAGGGATGGCATGGGCCATCCCTTGATTTGTGGGATTTGACCACTGGTAGAGGTGAGGGAGCCAGCCGCCCTATTTTTGTAGCTGTCCCTGGCTGTACCTAGTACTTAGGTGAGGAACGCCATGCTTCCTCCCTCAAAACAGGGGATCTGACCACTGATGTGACTGTTCCCATACTCCAAGTGGGTAGTTAACGATGAGCTGGCGAGTCTGCAGTCGGGCCTGGGTCTGCAGACGGATCTGGAGTCTGCAGGCGGATCTGGGACTGCAGGCGGATCTGGAGTCTGCAGGCGAATCTGGGACTGCAGGCGGATCTGGAGTCTACAGGCGGATCTGGGATTGCAGGCGGATCTGGGACTGCAGGCGGATCTGGAGTCTGCAGGCGGATCTGGGACTGCAGGCGGATCTGAGACTGCAGGCGGATCTGGAGTCTGTAGGCGGATCTGGGACTGCAGGCGGATCTGGAGTCTGCAGGCGGATCTGGATCTGCAGGCGAGCTTCAAGCCGTTAGGCGAGCTCTAGAGCATGGATCGAAGAATAGGTCGTAACTTTCAAACTGTAAGTCGGAATTGGACGAATTATATATGAAAATCGCCTATCTCGACGAGACGGAGCCATCCGAACCTAGCCAAAGGCTTCGGTTCGCTTCCTCCATTTCGCCAAATTCCTTCCGGTTTGAGAGATATCACCGTTTTTCCCCTTTTTGCTGTTTCGGGCGAGGTATTAGCAATTTTGTTCTGAACTTCTCTGATAAGGATTAGAGGTAATTTTTATTATCTACAGCCTCCCACTTATCTTTTGTCTACACTTCCTCTTTTCTTTCTCCTATCTACACGGCTACTGAATAACCTTTGTCTATCACTCAGTACGGTTCTATCACCTCACAAACTGATCCATCTGATCGTCTAACTCTTGACCCCATCTATGTGGTTCAGTTGTGTTTAAATTTAATTTCTGTTAGCTTCTTATGTATGGATGGCCTACTTGTCTTATTTTTTTCTGATACTTGGATTGTGCAGGATCCATAGACGAGCAAGACTAGCCGGTTGGAAGAGACAAATTGTATTTTCTAGAATATCTTCACCTTTAAGAGTCCATACATCCACGTTCTCTTATTGCTTCTGTAAGTCCAAAATTTCTCTATCTTACTTTCCACAGATTTATAGCATAGACGACTTGGTCATGTGTCTTATAAAAGGCTAGAAAGTCTTATCCAGTTCGAAGTACTTGGGTCCGTATCCTCTCGTTCTCATATTGAGTCATGTATTGGTTATAAGTTGGCTAAATTCACTGCTCTACTATTTTTAACCAGTACATCTGTTTTCACTTCCTTATTTGATTTGGTCCATTTTGATATTGGGGGTCAGGTCCTCTGCCTTCTTCATCTGGCTACTTATATTATGTTAGTTTTATCGATGATTTTTCTAGTTATACATGAGTCTACCTATTAAAAATCGCTCTGACGTACTTGCTGCTTATCAAGCCTTCACTGCGACGATCTTCACTCAATGGCAAGCTCATATTAAAGTTTTTCGTTCTGACTATGCTAAAAAATACTTATCTTCTACCATGCGCTCTATCATGTCCTCTCATGGAACTATCTTTTGACAATCATGTCCCCTCATAAGACTATCTTTTATCAGTCATGTCCCTACACTCATAAGCAAAATGGTATTGCTGAACGCAAACATCGTCATATTCTCGATACCGCTCGATACTGCTCAATTCATGCTCATTTCTTACTCTGTTCCTCGTAGTTTCTGGGCTGAGGCCATTCTCACTGTTACTCATGTCATTAATATCACTCCATCTAGCTCTCTTTCTGGTGCTACTCCTCATAGTCGTGTTTATACTCATCCTCCCTATTATGATCTGGTTCGTGTTTTTGGTTATCGCTATTTCGTTCTTCTATCATCTCACGAACGTGATAAATTATCTCTCAGAGCTGTTCTCTGTGTCTATTTAGGAATTAGTTCGGATCATCGAGGTTATCGTTGTTATGATTCCACATCTCGTCGAGTTCATATATCTCGACACGTTCAGTCCAAAGAGGATTCTTCATTTTATTTTGCTTTCGATGATTTAAATTTCCTCCACACTACTTATCATGCTTCTCCGCAAGCTGCATCACCCACTTCCTTACCTCAGTTCTCCTTTCGAGATCTTCCTGAAATCTCTCCATCTCATTCTATTGACTCTCCCTCACCCGAGCCTTCTCTTTCACCATGTGATCCCTATCCCGTAGACACGACACCAACTTCAGAAAATACTGTTGACCTCCATGCACTTGCACCAACATCTCCCCGTCTGAGGTTCCTCTTGTTCTTCGTCGAGGTAAATACCCACATGTCATGTCTGCATGGTATACTTCGGTTACTTCCTATTCATCTATCTTTCATAATTTTCTTACTGTCATTCATACTACAGTTGAGCCAAAGTTCTTTCAAGAGGCCGTTCAATTTTTAGAATAGCGACAGGTTATGGCTAAGGAATATCAGGCCTTTCAGCAAACACATACTTGAAATATTGTTCCCTGTCCCCTGGCATCTCTTTAATTGGCAGTAAATGAGTTTATAAGGTCAAGTATCGTCCTGATGACACCATTGAACATCGGAAAGCTCGTTTAGTGACTCAAAATTTTACTCAGTAACAATGTATTGATTATGAGGAGATATTTGCTCATATTGCTCAGAAGCCCAATGTTCATACTCTTCTTGCGGTCTCTGCTGCTCATCGTTGGCCCTTATACCAAATGGGTGTCAAAAATATTTTTTTTCATGGTTCTTTATCTGAGATAGTATATATGCAACCATCTCTAGGGTTAAATATTCCTCTAGGACATGTATGTCTCATTTGTCGTGCTGTTTATGATGTCAAGTAGGCACCACGCACTTGGTTTGAGTGTTTTCGCGATGTCATGCTCAAGACGGGCTTTATGAAAAGTCATCAAGATGCTTCTCTGTTTGTTCGCACTACATCGCGTGGCAAAGTTTTATTACTCATCTATATAGATGATATGATCATTACAGGTGATGACGTGGCTGGTATATAGTATGCAAAATCTCAATTACAATAATAGTTCCACAAGAAGGATCTTAGATCTCTTTGGTATTTTCTTGGTCTAGAAATTTCTCAAGGCCCGCGAGGTGTATTACCGTCTCAACAGAAGTATCTCTCGGATATTCTAGATCGAGCTGAGCTAACTGACGATGTAACTATCGATACTCCACTCCAACAGAATTTCAAACTTCATTCTACTGATGGCGAGCCTCTATCTGATCCTACCCGATATCGATATCTTGTTGGTCAGTTGGTCTATCTGTACATCTCTCGACTAGATATCTCTCATGTTATTGGCATTATTAGTCAATTTGTTAGTATCCCACGTTCTGTACACTATGCTGTCTTATTACTGATTCTTCATTATCTCCGGGGTACTAGCACTCACTCTTTTCTGTTTCCTGCTACATCCAAGTTAGAGCTTTGTGCATATTCTAATGCTGATTGTGCTGGTGACTCACCATCAGGAAGTCTACCATCGGTTATTGTATATTTATTGATGATTTTCTAATTTCCTGACGGAGTAAGAAACAAGATGTTCTTGCTCTTTCCAGCACCGAGGCAGAGTATCGTGCAATGTTCACAACAACTAAAGAGATTATTCATCTTCGTCGTCTTCTCGATGATTTCGGTATTTCTGTTTCCACTCATACTTCTCTATACTATGATAATAAGAGTGTCATCTAGTTTGCTAATAATCCAGTATTTCATGAGAGGACCAAACACATTGAGATCGACGCTCATTTTGTCCGTCAACAAGTTATCAAGGATAAGATAATTTTATTTCCTCACGTGTCATTCGTCGACGAGCTTGCAAATTTCTTCACAAAGTCCTTATATGTTCATTGGTTCCAGTTTCTTATACACAAACTCATTTTGTTTGATCCAATATGAGTTTGAGGGAGGCTGTTGATAATAGTGTTAGTAGTGGGTTTTTAGTCCCACATTGGTTGTGAGAGTATACCTTACCCTCCTCTACTTGTATAAATATATGTGCACACTCAATATTCAACTTAAGAGAAATTTGCTCAAGACACACACACACTCTCTCTCTCTTACTTTTAACACTAACAAAACAGAATATATTGAAATATCGAAAAATCAGGTTCGTAGCAAGAGAAAGGTATCCAGACTGTAGTGTTAGAGCAAAAAAATAATGTCCTTCAGCCCTTACTACATCCTCAAAGTTTCAGGGTGGAGGTAGGGATACTAAGAGGAGTTGTTGATGTTCACAAGTACATGGGTACATTCTTAAGGGTAGTTTCCCATTGCTTCTTTGTATAGCAAGAAAATTTGGGACTTTTGGATATATGGGCATTCTGTATTATCAATTAATCAATCAAATGTTACCATTACTAGTGTTGTAGTCCTTGAAAGATAATTTGCTGCTGATGGTTGTTATTTATGGTACTCTTTTTTCCTTTAATGATTTTTTATGATGAGTTTCTTTAGGTGCGTAGATTTGCTACAACTAACTTAAGAGTGTTCAGTGGGATCAAAATGTTGTTCGTGTTATGTGTAGATTTTTTTTCTTTTTCTAGAGAACCAAAAAAATCCATCAAAATGTTTGTACTGCCCAAAGGAAGAGGACTATTCTCTTCTTACTTCAACCAGAGATCTGAATCGTATTAATATTTTAGACCATCTGCATTAATCAGTTACCCAATTGTTTAAGCAAGCCCTGAAATGTCACCATATTGTCCATATATTTGTTGTATTAATGGAGAAATCAGTGCCAAATAAAGATTGCCCTCTGATAATTTTAGGAACATTGTGCAGTTTTATAACCCAGGCTTAAAAGTTCTAGCATATGTTTACTGGCAGAATAAGGAGTATTCTTATTTTCATTTAAAAAGGGAGTAATCTTGTTGCATTTTATGATTCAGGGTAAATGCTTTCGACAAGCTTCTCTTCATTTCTTTGCGTATCTATTTTTTTCTCTATAGAAATGTAAGGTTTGCATTAAAATCTTGCCATTCCATCTAACATGCAGAGATTTTGTTATAGCATATGGGGAAAAGTGACCAATACAATTTTTCTAGTAAATTTGATTCCCTGAATAAAATAAAAAAAAAACTATGCGTTTTCATTACATCTCAATGAATGAAGCTAATATTTCTTGCTTTTGACATTTAACAGGACATGCCCACATCACTGTAGATCTGTAGCAGCCAGTTTAGTTCAGGGTGCATATGTTCTAGAACGAGATCGACAAATAAATCGTCACGGGCATGAAGCCCGTGCTCCTTCGTGGTGGAACTTCTTCCATTTTGAACTAATAGAACAGCTCATGGACACCGCTGATTCCTCCATCTTTGGCGCCATTTACCAATTCAAACCACCCACAAACATCACCCTCTCTTCAAATGCCCCCGGATATGTCATCGCATTTCGAGGTACAATCACCAAGAAAGGATCTCGCTATCAAGATCTCAAACTGGATCTCCGATTCCTTAACCACGGTCTCCAGAGAACATCAAGGTTTGAAATCGCAATGCAAGCAGTTCAAAACTTAGTATCTCGTGTCGGAGGAGAGACAAATGTTTGGCTAGCTGGGCACTCTTTAGGTTCAGCCATAGCACTGCTCGCAGGCAAAAGCATGGTCAGATCTGGTGTTCTTCTCGAAACATATCTTTTCAATCCACCATTCATTTCTGCACCAATCGAGAAGATCAAGAGCGAGAGAGTGAAAAATGGGATGAG
This sequence comes from Asparagus kiusianus, assembly GCA_022839385.1. Lineage (NCBI taxonomy): Eukaryota > Viridiplantae > Streptophyta > Magnoliopsida > Asparagales > Asparagaceae > Asparagus > Asparagus kiusianus. The sequence goes on along the minus strand of BQKN01067043.1, from coordinate 437,881 downwards.
AATTGCTGGAAGCTATTTCACTGCTAAGGTTGCTGCTGCTGTTAAGGGCCAACGAGTTAAGTCAGAGGAGTATTTTGCGATTTTATCTTCATGGGTACCGTATATTTTTGTGAATAAAGAGGATAATATTTGTTCGGGGTATGTTGGGTATTTTGAGAATAGGAAAAAGATGGAGGAAAGGGGAGCTGGTGAAATCGGGAGGTTGGCGACGCAGAATTCTGTGAGGGACGTTTTGTTGAGTGCCATTGGAAAAGAGTGCGAGCCTCTGCATATTCTGCCGTCAGCTAGAGTGACTGTGAATTTGAGCGGGACGTCGGATTTTAAGACTGCCCACGGTATTCATCAATGGTGGAGAACTGATGCACATTTGCAGTCTCAGGAGTACTTCTTTAGATGATGGGGAGAAGAGAGAGCTCTTTTCGCTGTAAGCTTTGCACCTCTACAATTTCTTTTGTTTTGATCAAGATATATTTAAGAAATGTTACTTTCTTTTCCTTCTGGATATTTTTTTCCCTTTGATCTTTAACAAATATAGGTTATATTGTTCTACTTGCTTTGAGAGGTTTACGAGAAAGGGATCGTTGGAATTCTCCGGAAAGGTTTACCTCATTCTGTAATTTTTGCTGTTAAAGAGTTAGGAACTAATAATGAAACTATTGCACACTTTAAGAAACAAAAATAGTTGGTGATTTCAAGGGAGATTTTGAGGTTGAAAGGCTGGCAGTTTTAAGCTAACACTAGACGGAAGCTTGATTAAAGTGAGAACATTTTAGTTGAGGCGTGATGAGAGAAGAGAAAGCTAAGATTGAATTTTAAGGACTTTTTTTTTTAATTAGACTGCATCACAGTGAAGAGAGAAATTTGTTTGAAGGTTTAAGTTTTATCGTTAGCTCGTTCATTAAGGACAAATGAAGCGCAAAGATTTCACTCTTTGAAGCTGTGTCTTGTAATTGTAGATCACATATAGAGTCTGCGTTTTGATTTGTTAATGACTGTTTTATGTAATCATTTGCTGGAATGACGGGAAATCCCCTGAGGTTTTGATAGTTTCACTTATCCCCTTATTCTCAATTTCTAGTCAAATAATCGTCACTTTTTTATGTACTGATGAAATTTTGACATAATAGTCATATAGATGTTTATGTAGGAGTACATATAATTGTCATATTCTATGACCATAATTGTCACATATATATATATTTAAATATCTTTTCTCCCTGTAAAAATTTATGCTTGCATAAGTCGTGCAATTTGTTCACAGGTTCAATTTGCTTGACAATAAGCAGAACTGCTCCAACAATAGGGGTAATAAATCGTAACTATACCTTAGAAAATCACCCCAATCGTATACGTTAAGATATGAATATGGTTATTCAAATCTATAACCAATAGAATATAGTTACGGATATGGTTTTGTAATGAAATGTCCTGATTCATATATGAAATATCTGAATACATTATAGTCATATTGTTACGATAATTTTAATTCTTAGATTATGGATTTGAGGTTAATTTTCGTAATTAAAATGTCTAATCTTAAATTTTCAGATATAATGAACATATTAATGAACTCTTTTTTCCCACATGAACTATATTTTTCTCAATATACTATTTAGCTTTCTCATATCCGTTTTGTATCGGCATGTATAACCATATCCGTATCTGATTTTAGTGGATGTGGATACTAATATTCCTTACCAAGGTACATCTATATCCGAGTTGAGTAAACAAATACGGAAAGTATCATATCTGAGTCGTATCTGAACCCGATGCATCCCTACCCAACAATGGAAAGTATCATATTTGAGTCGTATCTGAATTGAATGCGCCCCTACCCAACAGTAAATGATATAGTAAAGTTTTCCTATATTTTTTAGCACAAATTAACAAATTGCTGCCAAAGCAATGTTGAACTCTTCTCTTTTTCTATGTAGTATCAATTTACCTTTTATCTCCCTTATCCGTGTGTATAGGCCCAAAGTGACATTCTTAGGGTCTGTTTGTTTCACAAATTTTATAGAATAGGAATGGTATTTGGGTCTGACAGTGGTATTTTCGTAATTAAAGGATTCTAAATAAATCCTAATCTTGAGTTTGGTTCAAAAAAAATTTATGGATTTGCTAATCTATAAAGTGGTCAAAATAGTGTATATTTCAGGAATCCCAAATCCTCTCCGTTTGAGAGGAATTGGGCCAAAATTCTGACAACGCTCTGCTGGCTTCTTATTCCGATTCCTAATCTTCGAAACCCTAGTTTTGATTGAGCCATGGTTTCCTCGCTGTTCTTCTCGCGCCTCAGCTCTCTCTTCTTCGTGCCTCTTCTTCGCTTCTCTTCTCCCGCTGCTTGTCGATTTTTTTGCGTGGTCGAGGCTGGTACTCGAGTCGACGGCACGGGTGGTGGAATCCGTCCTCTCTCTCTCTCAGCTTCCCCTCTTATTTCATCTGAGATTGCTCCTCTCTCTCAGCTTTTGGGTTCAGTTTGATATCTGCTACTTCTGTTCAGAGGAAAGCAATTTCTGGGTATTTAAGGTTGAATGGATTCAGGTAATGGACTGAAATTTTCTCACGATTTCCTCACTCAAAATCTGGTTTTTTTTTTCATGCTGGTTTTCTTTTTTCTGCTTGATTTCATAGGATTTCGTTATGGGTCAGGAAATTTTAGGATCTTGATTAGAAATATTGAGCTTGTGTTGATGTGTATGGAAGAAATCATGAGTAGAATTGGTGGGAAGGGATTTGAATTATGATTAGGCTTTGTAATGTTTGAATTATATCATAGTTCAGTTGGGTGTGAAATTAGACCAATTTTAGACATTTTAGTGGCTGATTATGTCCACAAACTGAGTTTATTTGGATTGTGCTTTATGATTAGGCTTTGTAATGTTTGAATTATGATTAGGCTTTGTAATGCTATCTTCTTTTCTAATGCTACTTCGATATATATACCAGCCTTTACTTTATTGATGGTTTGATCTCTCATAATTGTATGAACCTAACTAGTTCTCATAATTGTTTAGTTGATGATTTTTGTTCTCTTTTGTCAATTGAATATATGCAGGTTTTCTTTGGAGCCTTCATTAATGACTTCAATGAAGCACATCTTGCTGGCTATGGCTTTGGGTTTATTGCTCCAAATGAGCACGTGTTTGCTGTGGGTTATTGGTTATCAGGTGAAGCCTGTGTAGCTCCTTACCTTTGGGTTTGTTGCTGTTTTTTTTTTTTGAGCTTGTGTAGCTCCTTGCCTTTGGGGTTATGGTTGTCAGGTGGAGCTTGTGTAGCTCATTGCCTTTGGGTTTGTTGCTGTTTTTTTTAGCATGCATAACTCATGACGTTGTGGGGTTTTGGCTGTTATTTGGAGCTTGTGATTATCAGTGAGCTAGCTGTTGCTACAGTGTTGATCCCTAAAAAATATCATTATGAACCAAACTAGATATTAGGAATTGGAGGGTTTCTATAAAGGTGAGATTCTATTTTTCCATTGGGTGAAACAAACATAGAATGCAAAAAAAGGGATTTCATAAAACTAAAACTTGTCTATAAAAATTTTATGGATTAGGTTGTAATCCATAAATAAAATAGGATTCCTAATCCTATTCCTACCCTCTATTGAACCAAACAGGCCCTAAGCTTATAGTCAAATATTTAGTAGATTGATGACATGACAATTTTCTTTTTATTTCTTCTATTTTTTTTTTGCAATTGTAGAAAATGACTTTTCAGTTCTAAAAAAGAAATAAAGAGTATAAAATCTTCAGAAAAAGTAGTTGGGACAATTTTTTGCTTAGGACGGAAGAGTTGGACCAAAAAACCCTAGGAAGAAATGCAAAAGATATTGTCACGTTATTGATTTGTTAAATTTAATTATGGAGTCACGAAGTGATCACATTGAGCTCATACATATGATGTAAGTGAAATTATATGTAAACTGATACTTTAGAGGAAAGATCAAATGTTCATTATCTCGCCATATTTTTACCTTTTATACTTTTCATAAATAGTATGTAGTATGTATATAAATAAAATGCTATGCATGTCACTATTAATTAATGAACAAAAAACGCTTCACTCCTACTTTCGTAGGCAACAAGCTGCGTTGAGAATAGTAATTAAACTTTCACTTTACAGAAAAGGATGAACCAAATAATTAGGTGTGTCCATACTGGCCGACCCAGCCCGGTCTGGTCCAAAAATCTGGGCCCGGGCTGAACAAAATCGGAGCCCGGACCCGGGCCCGACCGGGCCGGCCCGGTTTATTTTTTTTTAAATTCTATTTAAAATTTAAATTATACAAAAAAGAAAAAAAAAATTAATAAAAAACAATAATTTTATTAATCACTTAAAATGATATAAATTATAAATAAAAAATTATAAAAATAAATTCTTTATTAATAATTAATAAATTATTTACAAATTATAAGTATAAATTTATTTTGGAATTTATCGCATCACAATAGATAAGTACATCCCAACTAGGTTTTTTTATTTTTTTTTCTTTTCTTTTCTTTTTGATAAAAAAATGCTAAAAATTAGTTTAACATTATTATATTTTATATAATTATGTATTTGTATATACTTACAAATTATTATGTAACTATATATTATATATACATATATTATATGTAAATATGTTGTATACATTTATAAGTTATAACTTGAGAGAGAGAGAATCACATAAGTAGCCGTTGCCCGTTGGGCCAATGGGGAAAAAGTAGCCGTTGTAATATACTATACTTATATATACTTATATAATAAGAGAGAGTATACACACACACACATATTATACATATATAAGAGAGAGTATATATATATATATATATATATATATATATATACTAAGAGAGAGAGAG
>BQKN01067043.1:370339-406750 GCA_022839385.1 Asparagus kiusianus | reverse complement strand
TATATATATATATATATATATATAAGTATAATGTATAAGTATACTCTCTTATATATGTATAATATATGTGTGTATATATAAGTTTATATGTGTGTGTGTTTTTATGTATAATACAATTTGTTTATGTAATTACTATAAGTATTTACAATTTGTTTATGTATAATATATGTATATGTGTGTCAGTGTGTGTGTGTATATATATACATATACATATATTGAATGACATGAATACTTTGGGCTACTTAGTATATAAGTATATATAAATATAAGTATATTCTCTCTTATATATGTTTATATCTCTTATATAATTATATATATGTATAAGTATGCTCTCTCTTATATATGTGTACAGTGTATACTCTCTCTTATATATATATTTATACTCTCTCTCTCTTAGTATATAAGTATACTTATATATACACATATATAAACATAAACTTATATGTACATATATAAATATATTTATATAATAGTATAAATACATATAAGAGTATAAATATATATTTATATATCTATACATATATATAAACATAAACTTATATGTACATATAATATAATTATATTTATATAAGAGTATAAATATATATATACTATTATATAAATATAATTTTTATGTAATTTTTATGTTTTATTGTTTTTTAAAATTTTTAAAAAAATAAAAAAGTAAAAAAAAAACCGGGCCGGCCCGGTGTCCGGCCCGGTCGGGCCCGGGCCCGGGCCCGGACCCGGCCCGGACCACCCGGGCCCGGGTCCGGGCTTGGGTTTTGCCCGGCCCGGGCCCGGTTTTCCGGGCCGGGCCGGGCCGGGCCGGCCCGGATGGACAGCCCTATTGCACTCTATATTGATAATTTAATAATTTTATCTTTGTTAGTGATGTCATATTCTAATTCCAGTGGTGTTCAAGTACTAAATACATATGAAAATAGATAAAATATATATCAAATAAACAAGCTACTAATGTCTTGTGACATATATCACTGTACACTATGTAGCGTCGTCATTAATCACGATGACATTTTATCTTAATATATTTTATTATTACATGGCATACCAGATTAAATCTCCTGGGCATCATATACTTAGGGCCTGTTTGTTTCACCAATTTTATGGAATAGGAATGATATTTGGACCTGACAATGGCGTTTTCGTAATTAATGGATTCCAAATGAATCCTAATCCTGAGTTTGGTTCAAATTTTTTTTATAGAATTGCTAATCTATAAAGTGGCTCAAACAGTGTATATTTCAGGAAATCCAAATCCAGTCCATTTACTAGGAATTTGGTGGAATTTCTGACACCCCTCCTCTTTTTTATTCTGATTCCTAATCCTATTCCTAATCCTTTGGGTGAAACAAACATAGAATGCAAAAAAAATGGGATTCCATAAAACTAAAACTTGTCTATAAATTTTTTATGGATTAGGTTGGAATCCATAAATAAAATAGGATTCCTAATCCTATTCCTACCCTCTATTGAACCAAACAAGCCCTAGAGTCTGAAAGAAATAGTAGAAAAAATAGTAATTCCATCAGTATAGTGTGTTATCAATTGTATTAAGATAAATTATGAAAGACGTATAAGGTTTGACAACATCGTAATAACAAATCTGAAAGGAATTCATATTATAGAGAGTAATTTAAAACAAAAAGAATGTAGTAAATTAAGCATACGAAGATTTAAATGGTCAAATATTACAATAAAATTACGATCTTAGTAGGAAGATTATTTATTTTTTAGTATATACTCCTCCAACATTCAACGAACAAATTTATTTTTTAGGAAGCGACTATGTATGACTTCTATTCGTAGGGAGTAAGGAGTAGCTACAGTACTTAATGCTAGAAAGTGAAGACATCAGTTGCATTCATTGATCCATCTCATTTTGGAGATTGGTGCTCACCAAACTCCACTCTTCTTTAGGGGCTGTTTGGTTCATTGAAAGACTCTCTTGAAAGCCTGTCAAAAGTGCCACTTTTGGCAGGCTTTCAGCCAAAATCGTTTATAAAAAAGAAGATTTTGGTTGAAAGCCTGCCAAAAAGTGGCACTTTTGGCACTTTTGGCAGGCTTTCAAGAGGGTCTTTCCCTCAAAAACAAGGAACCAAACAGCCCCTTATTCACAGATGCGTGCGACATGGACTCTGCAGTTTCTATGAAACGTCGTTTGCACCTAGGTTTCTTCTTTGAAATTCTTCGACTTGATGATAGATTTAAGGAAAAATTGTGTGAGGCCAAAGAAATAAAACTTCATGCGACCTAGATTTGTAGATAATTTTTATTATTTATAACCCTTAAATTCATTGCTAAAAAGTGTACAGACCCTAATATTATGCAACTAAGACTAGAAAGAAAACAAAAACCCAAATAATCCCCACTTTACCCTCACATAATTGCAAACTCTCTCTCTTTCCCCACCAACTCAACTCTCTTCCTCTCTCGTCTTCACCCGATTCTCCTCATCCTCCCTTTCTTGCCCTTACTCAACTCTCCACCTTCCAACTTAACCATCTTTAAGGTTTCGTCCTCTATTCGATCCTCTCTTTCAATCGCCTAGCTCCTCTTCCTCCGCGACCACTGACCTCGAGTGCATCCTTTGTTGGAGTATGCAAACCGCGGAAGATAAAACTTAAACAATCAAGAAACCCAAAATCTACCAAGCAATCAAGACAAATAGCAAACAACAAGATTTAACGTGGTTCCACGCAATCAAGATGATCCGTGTACATCCACGGGGAGAAGGGGGACGATCTTATTTCTTTTGAGAAGAGATTACAAGAGGTTGAAACTACACACCTCTAACAACGGTGGAATATAGATCTCTTTTTTTTCTTATTTCTTGTTGTTAAACCCATGGATTGATACAATCTATAATAGAGATTGATTTTGCTCAATCCTACTAGAACTCTAACTTGAATCTGAATTGGATTTCCCAATTTAATTAATTCCTTCAATCCAATCCTAATTAGGATAGTATAACTAATCCTAATTAGAGTCCAAATCCAATCCTGCTTCTCAACTGATTTGTGTCATCACAAAACTCAACAATCTCCACCTTGACTTACATCACGTTGAATCAACCCTTCGCGAAGATTTTCCAAATCAACCCCTACTTTATACAACTCCCTCCCAAGAGTATTTCTTCAAAGTTACTTCTGAAGAACGTGGATGAAGTCCAGAGATGCTTTAAACTTCTCCATTAGAATGACCTTTGTCATCATATTCGTCGGATTCTTCTTTGTACTGATCTTCACCAATTCGATCACTTTTTCCCTGCCAATCCACTCTCGGATCTTGTGATACTTGATATCAATGTGCTTGATCCACTTGTGATACCTCTGATCCTTCGCAAGATGAATCGTGCTCTGACTGTCACAATGAATAGGTACTGAATCCTGCATGATGTCAAACATCCTGACCAAACCTCGCAACCACAGAGCTTCCTTCGATGCCTTAACTGCAGCTATGTACTCTTTCTCAGTCGTTGAAAGAGCCACAGGCAGTCTTCCCAATAATGGCAGTTAGAAACTGTGAATATATACCCCATCGTTGACCTTCGCTAATCAAGGTCGCATGTATAATCTATATTAATATATCCCTATAGTTTTTTGGACCCCTTAGCCTCCAAAGATTGAAACAATAGGCCCACCTTTGCAGTCCCTCGTAGATAATGCAGAATCTACTTCACCGCCTCTCAATGTTGATTTCCTAGATTTGACATGAATCGACTTACTAAACTTACTGCATAGGCTAAGTTAGGTCTAGTGCAAACCATAACATACATCAGCGATCCCGCCATACTCATATATGGTATCCGGAACATTTTTTCCTACTCCTCAATTGTTTGTGGACACCACTCTGAGGATAATTTGAAGTGACCGGCTAAAGGAGTAGAAATTGATCGTGTTTTATCCATATTGTACCTTTTCAACACCTTGATAATATAATTCTCTTGGGACAACCAAAGTTTGCCAAAAACATTGTCTCGTGAGATCTCCACACCTAATATCTTCTTGGCTGCTCCCATATCCTTCATGTCGAACTCCATCTTCAACAACTATTTGACTTCCTCGATTTGTGCTCTTTCCTTTGCAGCTATCAACATATCATTAACATATAACAACAAATATGTTGGATGCTCAGTCTGTGTGTAATAGACACAATCATCATACTCACATCGATAGAAGCCGACCTTGATTATGAATGAGTCGAAGTGCTTGTACCACTGCCCCAGAGATTGTTTGAGCCCGTACAGAGACCCCTTAAGAAGACAAACCTTGTCCTCTTCACTTTGCGGAGATATCCCTCAAGCTGCTTCATGTAAATTTGCTCCTCTAATTCTCCATGCAGAAATATTGTTTTAACATCCATCTACTCTAACTCTAAATCATACTGTGCAACAGTAGCCAACAACAAACAAATGAACGTATGTTTGATTATGGAAGAAAAAAATCTCATTGTAGTCCACTCCGTCCTTCTGAGCATATCCCTTTGTAACCAACCTTACCTTGAATTTATCGCCATCTTTCATCCGAAAGATCCACTTGCAACCAATCACCTTTGAGCCTCTTGGAAGATTAAGCAGAACCCACGTCTGATTCTTCTCCAAAGACTCCATCTCCTGCTTCATGGCTGTAATCCACCTGTCATGATCATCTATTTCAATGGCCTCTCTATAACTATATGGGTCTCCAGCTTCTGTGAATAAAGCAAAAGATACACGATCATCGTCTTCCAAACTATATCTAGTAGGTGGTACCACTATACGACTCGAGCATCTCAACGCTATTGGTTGCTCCTCCTGTATAGTAGCTCCGTCTCCATCACTGATTGGAGTCTCATCGATAGGCCCACTAGGGCTTGTAGGGCTTTTCGAAAACTCCACCTCCTGTACCCAAGAATCTATAGAAGCATCTGGAGCTCCACCTTACGCCTTGTCTTCTGTCTTTGAATCTGGCTACATGATAGCATCTTCATCATAAGACCATATCTCTACTTATAAAGGCATTATGAGTCTCACGATCCCATAGCCGGTACCATTTGACTCTAGAAGTGAATCCTATGAATATACACTTTCTCGATTTGGACTCCAGCTTGTTTCTCTTTTGACTGTCTACAAGACTATACGCTGGACAACCAAATATGTGTAAAATCGAGTAGTCCACTAATTCTCCTCGCCATATCTCTTCTGGGATCTGAAGATCAACGACTGTACATGGTGACCTGTTAATCAAATAACATGCATGATCTACTGCTTCTGCCAAAAAACCTTCGGACATGTTTGCTTGTAGCAAGAGACCGCAGGCTCTTTCCATCAGTGTCTGATTCATGCATTCAGCTACTCCGTTTATTCTGGTCATCCTGGCACACTTAACTGATGCTGGATACCTTCATTAGTCAAGTAATCTTTGAATTCCCTGGAGGTATACTCACCTTCATTATCTGACCTCAAGACTTTCAATTTCAGCCCCTTCTGAAATTCCACAACCGCTTTCCACTCCTTGAACTTCTAAAAAACCTCAGACTCCTACTTCAAGAAATAGACCCAAAGCTTTCTGGAGAAATCATCAATGAATGTAACATAATACCTCGCACCTCTAATGGATGCCTTCGGTGAGGGCCCCCACACATCAGTGTGGACAAGATCTAGCAACCCCTTGGAGTTATGCTGCGAAGTTGAGAAAGATACTCTACGCTGCTTCCTAATAACACAATACTTATAAAAGTTAAGTTTACATTAAGTTATTCCTAAAAGCATGTCATCGTTGTGGAGTACTTGTAGACCCCTTTCACTCATGTGTCCTAGACGCATGTGCCAAAGTCTCGATCGATCAGTCTTCTCTGCTGCGGCTGAAACCTCGCCCTCAATGACGCTGCCTACCAGTCTGTACAAGTTTCTTATGCGCTCCCCTTTTAGAACAGTAGTAGCGCCCTAGGTGACTGTGATAGCTCCACATTCACCACTGAACTTGCACCCTTGAGCCTCAAGAGGTCCCAGCGAAAGAATATTTTTCTTTAAGTCCGGAACATACCAAACATTAGAGAGAGTCCTTTCTTGTCCATTGTACATCTTCATCGTGACGTTCCCAATGCTAACAATCCGACACACTGCATCATTCCTCATGAGAATCGATCCTCCAAAAACAGGCCTGTAAGTGCTGAACCACTCCCTCCTTGAGCACATATGATATGTGCATCCTGAATCAAGTAACCAATCATTATTATAATTGCCCATACTACGTCATAGAGATCTTCTACGACACCAGCATGGTTATCCTTACCCTTAGTGTTGTCAGTCCCGCCATCCTGTTTCTTTAAGTATTCCTTGTACGACTTGCAATCCTTCTTGAAGTGACATGGTCGTTTGCACCAAAAACAGATGACAAAACTAGAATTTCCTTGAGCATTGATCGGATCCTTACTTCCCTTTCTTTACATTGACCACTAGACCTTGAGATTCCTCCATGGTGTCTGTCTTCCTGATGAGTCCATTATTCTGAAGCACCGAGATGACATTCTCCAACTCCAAAGTCTCCTTCCCATACATTATGGTAGTTGCCAAGTGATTGTAACTGGGTGGAAACGAACACAGCAATAGAAGAGCTTGGTCTTCTTCTTCTAGCTTCACCTCAAGAGCCAACAAATCACTAATAATCCTATTGAAGATGTTCAAGTGTTGCAGAATAGGCGTACCTTCCTTTATCCGAAGTTCATAGAGCTACTTCTTCTTAAAGAGTTTATTTGATAAACAATTTGTCATATACAAGATTTCCAACTTGCACCACATAGCCACAGCCATGCTCTCATTCATAACGTTGTAGAGCACCTCATATAACAAGCATAGGATAATCGTAGCCTTTGCGTGAACATCCATGTATTTCCACTCATCTTCATCCAAAGTGGATGACTTCTCAAAATCATCTAGGGATCAGTGGACCCCTTCACGATTAACGTCGTGACACACATCATCCATAAGAGAAAATTCAACTTGCCGTCAAATTTCTCCACCTCGAACTTGGTCGATGTCGTCTTGGTCACCATAGTAGCTCTAATACCAATTGTTGGATTATGCAAGCCGCGGAAGATTAAACTTAAACAAACAAGAAATCACAAATCTACCAAGCAATCAAGACAAATAGCAAACAACAAGATTTAACGTGGTTCCACGAGATTAAGATGATCCGTGTACGTCCACTGGGAGAAGAGACAAGATTTTATTTTTTTTAAGAAGAGATTACAAGAGGTTGAAACTACACACCTCTAACAATGGTGTAATATAGATCTTTTTTTTCTTGTTGCTAAACTCATGGATTGATACAATATATATAGAGATTGATTTTGCTCAATCATATTAGAACTCTAACTTAAATTCTAATTGGATTTTCTAATGCAATTAATTCCTTCAATCCAATCCTAATTAGGATATTATAATTAATCTTAATTAGAGTCCAAACACAATTCTACTTCTCAACTGATTTGAGTCATCACAAAATCAACATCCTCAATAAGTTTGACCCTAGCGATGATAACAAGATCCTCTCTCAACACCCCTTCTTCTCTTTGAACTCTCTCGCATGATGGCCAAGCTTGTCATCTTCTTTGTTGAACTCCCTCTCTTTCTTCATTGTCACCAACTCCACCGTCAATCCCCCCACCTAGAAAACCCACCTTCTTAAAACCACCTACGAACTCCTCTCTTATCTCCTCCGTCATTTCTTTCAAAAAATAAAAAATCTCATGATCGAGTTATGTGATTTTACTTCTTATTGGTAGACTAGAGCTTGCGCGGTATATTTTTAATTAAGTGGCTGACTGAGATTTGATTTTTTGGAGTAGTATGTTAAATGAATATATGATATGTAGTGGTTTAGAGATTGCTTATAAAGTGTTTCATGAAATGCCAAAGAGATATGAGATTTCTAACTGCGATAATAACATGTATTGTACAAAGAAAATGTTATGGAGATTTCAATTGTAGTTATTTGCATGTAAACTTAAAATGCACCAACTTATAAATGTATGGGATGATTATGAATTATGAAGGATTAGCTGTGAATTTTACCTACTTGATGCTAACTGTACTCATTGTATGTTAAGTTTATACAATGAATGTTAATATTGAATATTGGTTGTTAAGTTTACCCATTGGTTAATAATTTTGAGTACAACTGTTAGGGAGTTTTTTTAAGAAATTGCTTGGAGTTATTTACAATTTTAGAAACTTTTAGGGGAAAGTTTGCAAACTTTCCTTGGGTAAGATTCACATCTAACCCTTCATAGTTCGTAATCAATCCACACAATTATATATTTCTCTAACTTTAATGTTTACATACACACAACTACACTGCAAGATCTCCATTACATTTTCTTTGTACATGGCATGCTAATGTCATAGTCTAAGAAACTAGATCTCTTTTGGCTATTAATGTACCAACAATCACACAAGTCACATAATTATTACAAATAAAAACCTAAAGTTTAACACTTTGAGTTTTCAATTTGGAAAAAAATGAGCTTTCAATTTGAGTTTATTAACTTTTCAATTTGAGTTTTGTGTTTATAGTTAAGACACTTGTTTGAGTATTTTAATAATGGGAATTTGGATTATCGACTTTAAGGAGAAATATGAGAAATTTGTCCACATATGAGCTTAAATGTTAAGTAAAAGCATTTTAGTTGTCAAAATACTCGGCGACATTAGAGCTAACATGATTATATCTGAAAACATTTCAATAATAGTTAAATATACTCTATAAATTAGTAATTTTAATAGACATAGCACAACCTTAACAATTCACCATAACCTTAACTGGTATGGCATAACCTTAATATGTACACTATCATCTTAATAAGTATATCATAACCTTAACACGTATGACCTAACCTTAACCATTACATGATAATATTAAGAGGTACACAATAACCTTCACAGGTACACCATAACCAATTTTACTTTATGAAATACTTATCTCTTAGGAGATGGAATATCCATTGTTGATAGCAATGAAAAATAGATTTTCCCACATATAACTAATAATCTTAGAATCCAAGCTTTAATATTAATATCCAATCTTCCTTTTATTAGAATATAAACCAAATATGATGTTCTTATTAAAAAAAGCACCAAATTCTCAACTTTTGTATGATGGCATCAGTCAATATCCTTTTGAAAAGATCAATAGCTTTATCAAATGACTAACCTTCAACACAATCATACTACACCAAAAAAATATTTCTCTTCAGTATTTCATCAAACAACTTCTTAGCATTCTCTAATATCCCATATTTTAGCAAATTTTCAAAGATAGTGTTCCGAGAAATCGCATTTATCTCCTCAATTCCAACAGCACCATCCTTTTGGCATCATTCTAATTAATGTCCAAACTCAATGTATATTTCCATCAAAAGGTTTGAAACCCTAACATCCAAATCCAAAAATAGCTTGACAAACAAACAATGAGCTAACAAATAGGGTGGAGAGTGGATAGCGATGAAGGGTAGAGAGCGGTGAAGATGGTGGAGAGTAGATAGAGGTGAAGAGGTGGAGAATAGAGAGTGGTGGATAGCTTTGGAGAGGGTGTGGGGTGGTGAAGAGATGTATGGTAGAGAGCGGTGGAGAGGATGGAGGAGGAGGAATGGCGACAGTGGGAGGTGCTACTTCGAGGACTATAGCGAGAGGAGGAGGCGAGATTACAGTGGTTTCTTTGGTGGTGGTCTGGTGGCGGAGGAGGAGGTGGGGGGAATGATGTTGGTCATGGCGGCAGAGGAGAAGTAAGGTTAGTGTTTAGGGGTATGAGGGAGATTTAATGTGGAAGAGAAACTAGTGGTGGGGATTTGAAAAAATTTGGGGAAGAGTGGATTAGGGTCTTGAGGAGGTGAGTTTGGCTAGCGGTGGAATCGAAAACGACAAGGGAAGAGAGTTTGACGAAGAGATGGCTGCAGGAGTTTGCGGTAGAGACGGTTGGATAGAGTTGAGATAAGGGAGAAACGATGGTTGGAGTTCCGGGCCCCCCCCCCCCCCCCCGCTATAACGATAGTAGAGATAAGGTAAATTAGGGATTTATGATGAAATACGTATACATAAAATATATTCTTGAGCAGAAGAATCTAGACCGCATTTTCCCATGTTTTTAGAGGTTAAAGCACATGAGAAATAATACATAGGGCTGAGCCACATTGGTTTTTCATTTTTGGTACCCTGGCACAAATTTTCCTTCAGCCGCCAAGTTGTTTCACCATTCATCCAATTTATATTAAAAATAGGATGGATGTAAAGGATATATTAATAAATAAATATTCCTATTTTACGTTACATTATTAATCCTCTGTTAAACTATTAAATCTACTAACAAATTATTCAGAATAGTTACTGACTTTTTCAGGTATCCTTTTCGTCATTACACTTAAATTCCCCCAAGTTATTATATTTTTAAATGCGGAATTTCTAGTGGGAACTAGTTTTTCATGCTTAATAGTATATATTCAGTGGAATTACAAAGTTTTCCCAACCAGTAAGAGTCTGCCACATTATGCAGCTTGGATCTAATATCCAAATATAAGCATTTTCCGTACGAAAAAAATTTCTAAAGTTTGGTGTCATTCGCTTTGTAAAGTAGACTTGCTTAACTTGCTTCCGCTTGAAAACAAAGCGTTCGAGCTCATTGATTGAGGTCAAACTCGAGCGTGATTTTATTCTCAACGGGTTAACCGGATGAGTTTAAGACTTATATATATATAAATATAAGCTTTGACTATTTTAAAGCTTGATAAGATTCACTGTACAAGTATTAATGGATGCTAACTCCGTCCTTTTGGGAAAAAACAAAGAAGAATATTAGTCTAATATCCACAAGATTGTCTCTAGTAAACAAACGCGCCACATCTGATCATTTCTTTATGAGCTTTGCTACAAGGACCCAAAATATGGGACCAATATAGGGGACAAGTGAGGTGTCTCCCTCATATTGGATAATGAGTTGCCCATCATTAATGATGGCTAACTCATTATCCAATAGGAGGGATACACCTCACTTGTCCCCTATATTGGTCCCATATTTTGGGTCCTTGAGGAAATTTTCTTTCTTTATTATCTAGCAAACTCCAAAGTCCAGCTACTTTCCTCTTTCTCATGATGTAACTTGCAAAGGAACCTACTCGATTATTCTGATGTATTTGATGTTGAACCTTTTCTTCTTTTTTTTTTTATTGGACCAATGAGAAAGAAACGATACCAAGTTACCAAGTCAATCTCACGCTTTGGAACTCTTAACAGTTCTACTTGTAGCAATACGCTTATACACGGATTCATAACATTTTTTTTAAATGAATCATAAGTGACTTTGCGAAAAGAAGCTGATTGAATTGGTCTAATGTTCTAAAATTCGATAGAAAATAAAAAATCCGTGATATATCGATTTGAATCGACAATCACAAGTCAGACATGTTATAGCTTTAACTACCACACTACTTAGTTTTTGGCAGCAAGTTGTTGCAACCTAAATCTACACAAATGTTGCTTAGATAAGAAAATTGACGATCAGCTTAAAAGATTTAAAAAAATTAAAGTCCTCCAATGGCTAAAGAAAGAGAGAGAACCAAATTAATAGGCAGTCCAAAAAAACCTTTTAAAGCTCGGAATTGCTAAAAAAAGTGTCATTGGAGAGTAGAGACTGTCATGATTGAGCCTCTTTTTTTAGTTTTAGGGGTAGTGGGGGAGGGTGATGCTCAACCAGTAGTGGGTAGGGACAACTAAGTAAATAAATAAATGAAACCTCCACGTCATAGAATTTGTCTCGTATGAATTCAAAACGAGATGAATCTGATTCGTCTTGTTCTAGATTTGTACGAGACAAGAACGTATTAGCTTATGCAGGCAGAATACTCTTGAATAATTATTGGCTAAATTAGGTAATAATTATTAGATAACTCCTCATAATTTTTAAAAGGGGTTTTTCCCCTTAGAATCCACCTTAAAAAATAGAGTACTCATAAAGACACTAGATTTGGATGTCAATTTATATGTAAATATCTTTAAAGTAGATTTGTGCTGCTATCAACCATGTTCTAGTCAAATTTTCATTAAAAATAAAAAATAAATTTAAAAATTAGTGTTCAAGTTACATAACTAGAATTCGTTGCTAAATATTCTTTGCATAACAAGATAATAAAGGCAAATTAAATTTGGCTACTAAACATTAATAACTATTTGCTGAATATTGATGTGGTTATATAGGCTAAATGAATGCTCTGTTGTTTTACCACATTTACATTTAAATACTCCAAGTAATACCTTAAGTTGTGCACCATTATATTATAAACAACGTTACAAAAACATGTTATGACAAAAATGTCTCTCCATAGAAATGAATACAGATTTTAATAAAAAGATTGAGGCTAGATGTAGTGATAAATATGATAACACATGGAATCAATTCAATTATAAAAATGTCACTTGCTAATCACATGAGAATATTTCCAAAAATATTCACATGTGCAACTAACAAAAAGCATTAACACGTCACTTGCTAATCACATGAGAATATTTCCAAAAATATTCACATGTGCAACTAACAAAAAACATTAACACGCAGCTAACAATAGATCTAACAGAAAATGAGGGTTGAAATATTCCAAAAATAGCATGCTAGTCTCACATGATAATTTCAAGAGGAAAATTATTGCATTTGCATAACTACGGGTACTAGAGTGCAACTGTTTAAAACTCTAGGGTATCTGAGTGAAGGATATTACCTTTAAATTACAGTCAATTGTACATATGTGCAACATGGGGTTAACAAATAAGGTATTTAAGTGTCATTACCTTTAAATTATACTTAATTGAGGGTACATATGTGCAACATGGGGTTAACATATAAGGTATTTAAGTGTAATTACCTTTATATTAGAGTTAACTGTAAAATGTACCTCTCTATCTTATGTTGTATTTGTGTTGTGATAGTTCCTTTGTTTGACTGGATCTTTTCTACTACCAAAAAAGTGGAGACAGGCCACTACTTTGATCATGTTCATTTATTTATCAAGTGGATTGTTGATATTCACTATAAATCTAATGCACAAAACAACCATATAAATTGAACTCATTTTTAATTTACACTCAGACTGAAATCACAATCACCCGGAAGCAAATTAATTAGCGAATGCGATGAAAATAGTATTTCTTTATTATCTTTTGAACTGAAGAAACTCCAATTCATTCACAAATACCCGTCCCTTAAGAGTAAAATATATCTCAGGTGTTTTACTGTTACGAGATGTTACGAGATGTGTGCTTCTGTTTCTTGGTAAATAGATCCGAGAATAAAAGAGTTACATAAATACTTCACAGCTAAATATCAAGAAAAAAAAACCTATAACTTTGGACGATTATCAATTAACCTCCCATAACTTTCAAAATATGAAAGAACCCTACTTAAGTTAAGAGTTATCAGTGTTAGTATATGTGTGAACACGTGGGGTCCACCCACGTGTGTGAACCTTTTGTTACGCGGAATTGATTTCACCGCGTGAGCGGAGACAGCAGGAAGGCCGGCCCACCCGTTTCTCACATATATATATATATATATATATATATATATAACCTATGATTCTCTAGGTTAATTTGGAGCAGGAGGTGTTTTGAGTTTGTCTTCGTTGGCTGCGGGAGCAGTGCAAGGAGATTTATTTGGTTTGTGCGGCTAAAGTTGTGCAGGCGCAGCAAAGGGGTTGATTTGTTTCGGCTACAGGGATTCCTTTTGGTGCAGATTTTGTGTAGTCTCTTTTGTGCATCTTTTTGTAGAGAGAGTTTGTGAGGGATTTGAGAGAGTTTGTTTGAGGGTTTAGATTGTGAGTGATTGTAAACCCTAGTTGTATTCTCTCCCTCTATTAGTAGATCTCCCCCCTCCTTGCCCCGTGGACGTAGGCAATTTGCCGAACCACGTAAAATTGGTTGTACTGCTTTTGTGTGATTTGTAATAGCTTTTTAGGTTCCCTCGACGCGCAGTCCTAGAGCTGACGAGAGGAAGAGCTAATATCCTACTTTGATAGGATATAAGCTTCAGATTCTTGTTCCCTTTGAGAAATAAGAATTCTTATTGCGACCTGACTCTCTTGTTGTGCTGCCGAAGTGCTGCCGAAATTTCCGCTGCGCGCAACAATATGTCATGTAAAAACAATATAATCCCACATCAAATATTTAAATATTTTTTAGAGGTTTAATTAAAAACATCTAAAGGTCATTGAGATTTGATAAATAGGTGGAAGCATAAAATTTTTAAACCCGCTCGTGGTACTTCGATAATCATCCAAAGTTATTTATTTACTCATTTATTTACTCGGGGGATGATACATAACCAAAAGTATAGCCTCCCGACGTTCAACCAACGGCGGCGTGTTACTTTCAGCACGATCCACTTGTCACTCCACTCTCGCCTTGTCAACAAGAAATACAGTGCTCACGTCTCGGTCTCACCGACCGAGCCCCATCGCTCTAATGTTCTTCAGATAAAACAAAAATAAAATCGCCCGTTGCTTTCATGGTACACGATTCGGAGTATTCAAACTTTTTAAAGAAAGAAGGAGAGGACTTATTTTGCTATCAAAAGGGAAAAAAAAATGAAAAGAAAAGGGAGGAAAACAAAAAGACTAGTTGCTGGTTTAAGCCAGGTATTTGATTGGTGTACGGGTCTTTGATCCTATGTTAGGGACTTGGGTAGTATGGAATGCCTAAGTCCCACATCGAGTAAAATGGAAAGCTTGATGGGGTATTTAAGTGACTTGATTCTTCCCCCTTAACCCTTAGCTTTTAAGGGTGGGTTCCCTAAGTTGCTTGGATCCTAACAATTGGTATCAGAGCTGGTTATCGGCGTCACGGAAATGGCTACCTGTGGAGGGGCTGACCGGCGTAGGGGCTGACCGGAAAGGCCGAGTAAAGCAACGCCGAGTGAAGCGTCATAGAGTGCAGCAGCCGGGACGTCGACTCTCAGGGACGGTACTATGTTAGGGACTTGGGTAGTATGGGATGCCTAAGTCCCACATCGAGTAAAATGGAAAGTTTGATGGGGTATTTAAGTGACTTAGTTCTTCCCCCTTAACAGCTAGCTTTTAAGGGTGGGTTCTCTAAGTTGCTTGTATTTGATTGGTGTAACCGTGTAAGGGTCTTTGATCCTATTAAATATTAAACTGCGGTGTAACGTCGATCGTTTGCGACGAACAAGGGATAGATATTTAGTTACATTCGGGTAAACTAAATATCACCCCCTTTTCTTAATCAAAATAAAGAAAGACGAGCGGACATACAATTGTGAAAAATTAACGCATGCGCTACGAAGATGTTGGCAGAATTAACAATTAAATTAAGGAGCAGTGAAAACAAGAAGAAAAAAAAAACTTAATATTCGCTCAACGTATCCAAGACCCATCGCGATCACATTAATTTTACTTCGGCACCGTCATATTTCCGAGGGGCCGCACGCAGAACGTAACGAGTTTTCATGAGTGTTCACTGTTCATGCCGAATGTGAGAACGTACGATCCTAGTATCCTACCTTGTCTTTATTAGTGATGCCTTTTCTTTTCTAAATTTCTTCATGAGCGTCAATACTTTCAGAACATCTCACACAGTACGGGAAGTTCTCAGCCTTTTCTGCCAAATAGGGGGGGGGGGGGGGGCGGCCAAATAATTTGGTTGTTCCTTTGCCTCCTCTTCTTTAGGGGGTGTTTGTTTCAAAAAAAATTTGAGATTCAAATTTTAGGATCAAAAAGTGGGGTTTTTTTGGGTTTTAGAATTCGTTTGTTTCAAAACAAATTTTAGAATATCAAATCCCCAAATAATAAAAAAGTATTATATTTAAGGATTTGTGAAATCCTCTTTTTTGGGTGGGATGTGGGGTGGATTTCAAAAGTGTTAGACAAATTAAGGATTTTAAATTTCAAAAAGTTTGAAACAAACAAAAATATTACAAATTATAGTATTCTAAATCCCAAAATATTATTGAAACAAACAAAATTTTAGGAATACCAACCCATAACAAATTACCTATAGATTTCAAATCCCATGGTGAAATCCATATCCTAAAATTATAGGATTTGAAACAAACACCCCCCTAATAGAATTTGCACTGGGAAAAAAAATCATATATAGAACACGACGTTAATAAAAGTTAGTGTAAACAATACAAAATCCAGTACAATCAGACGATAAGACCCATTTTAACACGTGACTAATTTTTTCTTTTCCCCTTTTTACATGATTTCCTATGGGTCTATTCGTTTGCCTAAAAAAAAGAGGGAAATCAAAGAAAATGAAACCTATTTCTAAGAAAACTAGGTTTTTGAATTGTTTGGTTGGCTAAAAAAAGAAGGAAACCAAAGAAATGGAGATGAGATGAGATGAGTTGTCACCTTATTATAGGATGATGTGAGTGATTTTTTAAGAAAACTTGTTTTGATGTTGTTTGGTTGGCGAAAAAATAAGGAAATGAATTATAAGAAACCTATTTCTTGTAATAGGTTGTTTTCTTTTGTTTGGTTATTTCTTAAAAATAAGAAAATAGATGAGATGAGATGAGTTGTCATTATATTATTGGATGATATGACCCACACTTAAGGAAATTGTTTTCCTAGCTTTTTGGGAGGAAAACAAAGAAATGAAATGTTAATGAGATGAGATGAGTTGTCACAATCTTATTGGATGATGTGAGTGATTTTTAAATATGAGATGAGATGAGTTGGGTAATGTATGAGGATGAAAATAATATTTTATTAGATGTGGTGGATGTGATGGATGAGTTGTTGGATGAAAATAATATTTTATTAGATGTGATGGATGAGTTGTTGGATAAAAATAATATTTTATTAGATGTTGTGGGTGAGTTTTAGGGATGAAAATGTGTGAAATTGTACTTTTTTAGATTTCTTAGTTTTCATTTCTTTTTTTTGGTTTTTTAGGGGCTAAATACCCATATTGGTATTTTAATTCAACCCTATTTCTCAATAAGGTATTTTAATTAGACAATTCGGCGATAAGACATTTTAATTGAATAAAATTACCATTTAGGTCCTTTTTCTCGTCGGCGGCCACATTTCCGGCGAGAACTCATCACGTACGTTGCACGTGGGGCTTAACCTGTGTTTAAGAAGCTGATGTGGCTCTGTTTTCTGACGTGGCAGGGGCTTAATCTGTGTTTAAGAACTCATCCCCCCGCCTCTCTCTCTCTCGTTTTCTCCTTCCCGAACCCACGTCCACCGTCGCTCCTCCCCTCGACCACCGCTCCGGCCTCCGTCGCCCTCAGCCGAGGTCACCCTCGCTCCGCCTCCATCATCAGCCCGCCGCCTCAACCCACTCTCCTCTCTCTCCTCTCTTCCACCCAAACAGCCACCGCGCCCAAGCCTTGCAGCCCCCATCGCCACCACCGCCTGAGTCGCCGCCCTTCCCCCTGTCGAGATCCGCCCACAGCGCTGCCCCTTGCTGGCCAAGCCCGCCTCCACCTTCCCTCCACCAGATTCACCCCCGTCAGCCCCCGAACCGCCTCCAGCAACCGTGCCCGTCGAACCCCCTGCCGACGACCAGTCCTCGTCGTGACCTCCTGCAGCACTGCCCGACGGAGGCCGGAGCGGTGGTCGAGGGGAGGAGCGGCGGTAGACGTGGGTTCGGGAAGGAGAAAACGAGAGAGAGAGAGAGGCGGGGGGATGATGAACAGTAGAGGGTTAAACATAGATTAAGCCCCACGTGCAACGCACGTGATGAGTTCTCGCCGGAAAAGTGGCCGCTGACGAGAAAAAGGACCTAAATGGTATTTTTATTCAATTAAAATGTCTTATCGCCGAATTGTCTAATTAAAATACCTTATTGAGAAATAGGGTTGAATTAAAATACCAATATGGGTATTTCGCCGTTTTTTAGGAAATAACCGAACAGACCCTTACAAATCCGTTTTAAATACGATCAATGGATATGAAGAAAGCACAACGGATTCCAACCAAATTCACTTACAAATCCGTTTTAAATACATTTTCGGTCATATTTAAATTTGCATAGGTAGAACCATGAGATGCAAGATCTAAGTCCAATTATACGATCAATGGATTAGTATATAGTAATGACATTTTATTATCCAACAATCCATTCCTTCTACGCACTACAGTGTTGATGCAAGAAAAAACCTTGGGTACTGTTTTGCAAAGGGTTAAGTGAGGGGTTAAGGAGACTTAACCCCACCTTACCCCGCCAAACATAAAAAATCTATACAACAATTAAAGTGAGTTAACCCTTCATAATTTGTCAAACATAAAAAATATATAAAAGTTAAACTAACCTCTTTAGAGGGATTAAAATGAGTTAACCCCTCAAAATGAGGGGTTTACTAATACTCCTATTTAGAAGGATTAAGAGTTAACCCTTCTAATTATAAAGAAAATAGTTAAAATTATTATTATTCCCAAACACTACAAATGATCATAAGGGTTAAAATAAAACTTTTATAACAGATTAATAATTTAATCCTTCAGATTATCGAATGGGCTAACTATATTAATCTTTCTCCTTAATCCCTTTTCTTTAACCATTTGCCAAACGGGGTCTTAAAGACTAAGTCCGCATGATTGAATTTGATGTAGAGAATTCTTTTGATCTCCTTAGATGTTTGATAGTGATCTCATCTTGATGTGCATATGTAACATAGAGTAAGCTTCACAATGATGATGATGGGCTGTCCACCAATGCCTTTGTGATGCCTAAGTAACATTCTTAATGATAAAGGTGAAAGCAATATGTATGTAGGTTAAGATTGTTGAGAGTAGAGTTCATAAACCAAGGTCGGTGGTCTCAAGCTGAGGTTAAGACCTCTCTTCAATGTTGGAAATGGAATGCAAGCCTAGGGGAGTGAAAAACATTGCTACGAAATTTTCGAATAAACAAAGTATATGTAGCAAAAATTAAAAAAACAGAAAACTAAGAGCAACCAACACTGAAACACACGAGTTTTTTTATAATTGTTCAGATTAAAATCCTACGTCTAGTCTTCGTTCTCACGAAGGGCCTTCTTCACTATGACCTAAGTTATCCCTGAATTACAAGTTTCACAACCCGATTCTGTAAGCTTTACATATAGGATCTTAGAATCTATTTAAAACTAGTCGAGATACCCAACTCCTCACAACGACCAGAAGATACCCAACTCATCATTAAAAAGGAATGTTTTTGTAATATGCATTAGGATTAGAGGAGTTATGAAACTCAACAATCCAAGAGATTTGACTATCCATTGATATATACTAACTTGGTAAGTTGAGGATATGTTATGATTTGAATCAAATATCTTTGATCAGACAAATTGTCATAGAATTAGGCTGGACTGAAGCAAGACATGGTATTCGAACTGGGGCGACTTTGGTCATCACGACCATTGGCTGCTTATCTGGGCTTATGGAGCAGACACGGAAGTCTTGACCTAGATTAAGTAGGAAGAATGCAAATGTCTCACATTTTAGCAAGTCAAGTGGGTTTACCTTTCGACGGAGTCGCTTGTTGATGTAGCATGGTCTGACTAGCCCAATTGCAAGATCCGGATGATATGCATAACATACAACATTGCACGTTTTTGTTGAGAGTCAATTTAAAATCGACGAGTTATTTGTATGTGTAGCTCTTCTTATAATCTATTTTGCTATTTTAGAAATATGTCTTAACTCTATATAGCGCTGTCCAACAAGCCCACCGGTCATGATCCAACCCGATTTGGCATGGACACGGGCACCTCGAGTGAAACCCGGCCCAGCCCGACCCAGATATGCGTTTTCTTTATAATTTTGAAATATAATCTTACATGTATATTAGTACTATGTTTCATTTTATAATTTTGACGTAATATAATCTTTATACCCAACCATATCCTACTAGTGTGCGAAGTGGCAGCAACTGTCAAAATTGAACTTCCTTATTGGTTCTTTGACACAAACTCCATGAATGCTTCTTGGTCCTTCTATCATCTTATTGTATACTAACATTAAGTTCATAGTTATATAAGATTTCATAAATGCATGAACATATTTATGAGTCACTAATATTCCATGTCTTCTTTTTGTGAATTCTCTCTAAAGATTTACAAAATTAATCTTTATATTTTTAGTTCTTGACGGATCTTTAATTCATATACTTTCTAGTGATTGTGAAACTTTATTTCCAATACAAGTATTGTGTCCCTTAAGAATTATAAGCCACTAAAGACATCTCTTTTAATTTCTAGTGTTTGCAAACTCAAATTGTATTAATTATACAAGCATCATAACCATGCTCGTGGTTGCTAAAAATTTTTAGGG
The DNA here is from genome assembly GCA_022839385.1 of Asparagus kiusianus. NCBI lineage: Eukaryota > Viridiplantae > Streptophyta > Magnoliopsida > Asparagales > Asparagaceae > Asparagus > Asparagus kiusianus. The sequence goes on along the minus strand of BQKN01067043.1, from coordinate 386,443 downwards.
TTTCGTATGTAATTTTTGGACTCTTGAGGTGGTTGTTTGTACTTTTTAAATTTTAAAAAGAGGTTGTTTGTAATATTTGGCTTTTGTATGGAGCAACTTATAACATTTAGATTTTTTACATCATTGTTTACAATTTTCAAATTTTTTATTGTTTGCATGCAATTTTTAGATTTTTAAGAGGGCTTTTTTGCAATTTTAGATTTTAAGTAGTTGTTTGTAAATTTCATATTTTTTAGCTTGTTTGTGTTTTTTTTATTTTTTTGGGGTTTATCTATAAGTCACGTGAAATAATCTTCAAATATGAATAATTTTAGAGGTATATATCATATCATTTCTCTTTTAAATAAAATTGTGAATTTGGAAAAAAAATTCATGGTTAATACTATCCTTAACTTTTTTAGATAATACATTTTATAATCATAATCTTTCTTAATTATCCTAATCATTTGTAAACTATAACTTTAGATATTCTAACTACCCCCACATGAACTACTTCAAACTTCAAACCTAATTATCCTAACCTCTCGTGAACAAATATCAAAACGTACAAAAAAAACCCTGTTAGACCCTAATGCCAATAGGAAATAATCCTAGGGGGGGGGGGTGAATAGAGTTTATGCTAATCTAATCCGATTTAAATACCGATTAAAACTTATTAAAAAATTATTCTTGCAAGATAGATATACAATGTGTTATGAGCAAGAATGAGCAATATAAACAAGGAGCCAATGGCTAAATAAGATGAACAAAAAGAGTGTGCCAATGCAAACTCAAACAAGCAATATGACCACGGAGTTCGGACCTTCCATCCTACGTCTCCGCTCCCCACTTCCGAGGAGAAATCCACTATCACACCGGGTTTTCTACGCTCAACCGAATAATGTTTACACCTCACACTCGGTTTTCTAGTTCACCGAAAACTTTACAATCTCACACTCTTGCAATCCCACTTTACACCCTCTAAGTGTTGTCTCTAACACGTGTCCCCCTCAAGTGTTAGAAATTATAACCTACCACTAGGTATTACCACCTACCTCACTCCTCTTGGGACGACCCCGTCTCTTACCACACACTCCTCTCGGTGTACAAATGTATTACAAAGTGTATCTCATAATTAAAGCTTGAATACAACAAATTTGTTCTCTATAATGGATGAGAACACAATTTAGGCTCCTCTCTAAGTCACACAAACCCACAACCCAATTATATAATGTATGCAAATACAATAAGCTCAATGGTTGTGTGTGTAAGCAAAGAGTATAACAATTATAAACTCAACTCAATATAAAGTCTAGCTTATGGAAATTAAGATAAAAAATAATAAATAGCTAGAATTGAGTTTAAGGAAACTTCTCTATAATGACAAGAGAGAGAGTGAGATGAGTTGAATAACCAAACACCAAAGATTATCTCCTCAAGCCCTTGTGAAAATTTCTTCACAAACTAAACTCTTAAACACACCTTTAAAACCCTTAAACAAACTTATAAAAACTTTCTTTAGTAACCTCAGAAGTATGAGGGCATGTGGTATATAAAGGCTCTTGAAACAACCCTAAAAACCAAGAGAAAACATCACAAAAGACAAAATAACAAAAACTAAAAATTCTAAAAAACTAGCCGCTATGATACCGTCAGTCGACTGATGGGTTTCATCAGTCGACTGATGAGCTGACCGTTGTAGGAATTTTCTATCTCATCAGTCGACTGACGACCTTATCAGTCGACTGATGATCTCATCAGTCGACTGGTTAGTCAACCAACATAAAAACAAAAACTTTTGGCTATTCCAGACGTTTTCTTCAGTCGACTGAACACATGTATCAGTCGACTAATAACACTTTATCAGCCTGATTTGAATAGTAAAACTGATTTTTAAAGTACCTTTAAAAATAGCAAATAAATTCAGAAAAATATAAAGCACCTCCCATTTGTGAAATCTCTTTATTTTGTAAAATCACATAAGTGTGAGCATGTTAAAAACTTGATTTTACCAAAATGACTTAAACAAAACTTTGAAACACTTTAGAATGGATTTAGAGACTTAAACAAGATATGAAAATAGTGTAAACAAGTCTTCAATCCATAAACATAATATTTTTTCAAATATAATAGAAAATGAAACATATGAATGTTATATGAATGTATATTTGTTTCATGTCTATGTAACTAAACTAAAGTTAAATAACTTATCCACGTGAAAACAAACATAGAAATTTATTTGTAAAAACTTTGTTTGTGGATAAAACCAAAATGTGTATATATAACTATATATATACACATAGAAACCAATAAAATGTGTATGTATATGATATTGAGCTTGAAGTATTAAACACACAAAATATAAACCTATACTAAATATACCCAAGCTTGACAGATCTTCATTGAAGCTCTTCTTGGTAAACTTACGGATGAAGCTTGAACTTGAATCTTTAACTTGAATTGTAAGGCTTCATACCACAATTCCGCCAACCTCCATTGGATATGATCGCTGAAGCACAATTCCATCCAACCTCCAACTTGTTGTTTGTCGACAATAAATATAAAAACACAAATACTAGACAAACAACATTAGTAGTAAATTGTTTGTTAAACAACATCAAAACAAAAAGGCCGACAAACCCTAAATTATAAAACTTATAAAAACTTCTAAAAAATTATAAACCTACAAACAATACACTAAAAACCTATGAATTACAAACAGTCCCTTAAATAATTATGAAATTTATAAAAAAACACCCTAAAATTTTGTAAATTGCAAAAGGTCAAATATTCAAAATTAACAAAAACACCCTTAGAATTTCAAACCTAACATTAAAAATATCTAAATTACAAAAAGCTCCCTAAATAATTTATAATCACTACCACATAATTGACCTATTGCAGCGGTTAAGTTGCAACGGTTTTAACTGTTGCGTTAGATATCTATCGTAACAGTTTGCAATGCCTAATACAATAATTTATAAAAAAAAACGTTGCCATAGGGCTCATAATTATTCCTGTGCTTAATAATTATTCCTGGGCTTAATAATTGTTTTTAAAGCCCATGTCCCTGACCGTTTAAACCAAATCTCTCTCTCTCTCTCTCAAATCCTCACGGAAATCCCTAAGCCAAAAATTTTCGCTCCCTAAAATCGCCGTGACGTCGTCGATCTCATCACTGAACTCGTCGTCGTTTCATCTTGGATCTCATCTCCAATCTCCTCTCCGATATTAACTTCAAGGTCGAGCTACTCTCGTTGTTTGATCTTTCGTACTGGAGATCGAAAGACCCCTCGATTTTAGGTTTTTTCTTCTTTTGATGCCTTCGTTTTCTCTAATTGCAGTTGTTTTAGCACGGAATTGTTCGATTCCGCTCTTGATTTAGGTCTTATGCGGGGACTGGAAACCCTAGCAGTCGTTTTGTTTTTGGGCCGAGAAGTCTGCAAAACCCTATCTCAGTTCAACTGGTTGCTTAGAGATTATCTAAAGGCTCAATGCTGAGGTTTTGTCGCTCTTCTTCTGAAGTTTAATTACCTCGCAAATTTCCCATTCTCTCTTCGCCCCTAAATATTCATTTTGTGATTTTGAGCCCCAAATCTCATTGATGGGAGCTTTGTAGGGTTGGATCAACCAATCTCTTCTCATGATCTCTGACCAAATCAGGAGATTCAATATTTGCTATAGGAGAACGGAAGGAGAACTTGAGCTCAAGTGATTTTTGATGTTTTCCCCTTTTTTCACTCCTTGTAGGGTCAAGTTGTTTGATTCCAAGCTTGATTTATATCTTACCAGCTTTAGAGTGCCGATGTGTAGGCCATGCACCTTAGCTGGTAGGGGTTTGATTGGTCTGACGAGGGTCTGAAACCCTGGCTAAGTTAGACTGGTTCCTTAGAGATGTAGCTAGGCTTTACATTAGAGATTGAAAAGCTTGATGCTGCGGTATTTTAATTGTTTTTCTGAAATTTTGTTATTTGTTTAGATATTTAATGGTGTAGTTATCTTCCTAGATGCACATAAAGAGGGTAAAATTCTTGTCTCTTTCCTTAATTTTGCTTTTTTTCTCTAAAATTTCTTTGTCTTTTGTGTGCATAACGTGATTGTATTTTCATTAAGAGTTTTCTTATTGTCAATTCTTGTCAGGTTATCATTGAAGGATTTAAGAGTTACAAGGAACAAGTTGCTACAGATCCCTTTAGTCCCAAAGTTAATTGTGTTGGTACTGTTATTAGATTTCTATTTGTTTTGCTCCTCTTCAATCCTCTGAATCTGAGTAAAAATCTTGATAGATAATAAAAATTGGTTATTTCTTCTTAAAATCAGCTCTAATTTCCCAGTTTAAAGGATTAAACCGTAGCCCTACATAATACACATATTGTCTCTCATTTGCACATGTAAAAAAAACCCATTAATGTACGCTGGCCCATCCTTCATCCTAGGCCCATGGATGCCTAAACAATCTAGTATAATTAGGCAGATCTAATACTTGATTAAATTCCTAATACTGCGTGTATCATCTTTTATTTCTTAGGTCAAATTTTACAGCCAGGAATTGAATTATACCTTCGATCCTTAATTTGGGTATGTTGATATTAAGTTTCTCATGATTTGTCAATTCTGCATATTTGTCAACTATCGCTTCTTTAACCCAGACCTTTCTTGGACACATAATGGAACTCTCAAGTGCCCTGGTTTTTTGAGATGTACACACAACCCTTCTTAAAAGCTAATGTGAAATGGTCTGCTTAAAAGTTTAGTGTATAGGTCTATAAAGCTGATTAATGGCATTACCTGATAAGAAGTTAATATTAGCACCACGATGGTGATATAATTTCATGATTGCTAAGTATTGTGAAGTGTATTCAATTATAGTGATTGTCAACATAACACTATCTAGTTCTTTGTCTAGACAATCTATGAAGTTTGTGATGGATAACAGCTTCTTCCTGCTGATTTTGCTCTTCACGCTTGAGGGGTGTCAAGGTTTATGTCAGTATATCACTATCTGTAAGAATAAATCAACTACTATGTTCTTAAAGAAGATGACATAAAAATTTGATCTGTGAGCACTGACGCCAAAACTTTTGGTTTGCCTAATATCTCTTGGAATTGACATCGGGTGTTTTTCTTTCTTAAGAGATTGTTTTGTAAAAGTTGTACTCACGTTGCTCGGTAGCTTCACAAATGACATTAAGAGGCTGTTAGGTTTGCTGCAGAAACAGCTTGAAGCAAATTTTGCAGAGATATTGTTGCATGCAGCATTTGTTGCTGGAAATCAAATTCAATTCAAATTTTACTGAATTTAGTCTCCTTTTCTAGCCATACGTTTTGTCCTCAGCGACCTCTTTCACAACTTGCGCAATGAAGATAGATAGGCCCTTCTCCATGTAACCATCTTTTTCTTTTATTTTTCTCTTTCTTACTTATTGTTTTGTGTCTTCTGTTGATTTGGATTTTCACAATTGACAGGAAGGTGCTGGACATCAAGTTGTTTCAGCTTTTGTGGAGATAGTGTTCGACAATTCTGACAATCGTATCCCAGTAAGTTCTCTTGTATCTTAATCTCAAACTTGTGCATTTAGTTGTATCTATACTTTGTAGGAAATTCACATGCATAGTATTTTGGTGTTGTAAGTACTCGTTATTATTTGTGTGATACACAAAACTTAGTATTACAATGTTGCTGCACGCATGTTATGGTAATATTATGATTTTACAAACACTTATTCAATATGAATGTCATTTTCTCATTGGAAACAATAAAAAAAATAGTGGAAACAAACACGGCTATTAACTACTCCAAGATAAATCATCTCAATAAATAATAGTTAGGTATGGATAATGTCATGAAGCTAGAAAGACATGGATAATAGCTGCTTTCAAAATTAACAGAGAGGTGGTTGAAGGGTGCAGTTCCTCAATAATAGTTAGGTATGGATAATGTCATGAAGCTAGAAAGACATGGATAACTCATGTACCTTGAATTTTGAACTCTTTAAGATTATTTTTTTGGATTTCTACTGAAAACTTAACAGAGAGGTGGTTGATTGCAATAAAAAACCTACTTTAAAGAGTTTCTAGATAAATTAAAATTAAAATATGGTTTCCATATAATTACGTTATTTTTAAGATGGTTTCTATAGGAATAAATCCTCAATAATTTATGGCAGTAGTAATCCTCTTCGTGACAATTTTCATTTTATTTGTTTCAAAAGACTTATCGGAAGCGTTTCTGTTCCCTTCTTCTTGTCAAATCCTCCCTCTGTGATGGTACACTATAACCCACCACTGGAAGTGCACAAATGTTGACTATGGTAAGTTGCTTTTAGTAACAGGAGTATGTACCTGCTGTAGTTTTTTTTTGCTGTTGTTATCAGATTAGAATGCTAGGGTTTTGGTTGATAGCCTTCAGAGAGAGCAAAAAAGAGATTTATTACCAAAAATAAGAACAGAAATAATCCGCACCCCGACTTGTCCAGATTGTATGACTAATATAATATCTCTATGAGAGTTTGTTTAAGAAATTGGCCATGAGATTAGCATTTGACTAATATAATATCTCTATGAGACTTCTATCATTCAAAATTAATATTGCTTTTGCAAGCAGTTTGAAGGGTGCAGTTCTTCTTAACCAACCTTCATGGAGTAGAATTGTATTATTAGGCAGCCCTCTTTTGCTGGACAGATTTTGTTGATGTTGTATTACTTGAAAAAGGCTAGGAGAGAGCAATTTAAAAAAAAGTTAGGCTATGTTACCTAGGTATTTCTAATCTGAACCTGTATGTACACATGCCTGACACGTACATGTACTCAAACTTGTCGGATACCCCCTTGCATAGATGCGTACATTTATTTGGGCATGTATTTAATTATACAATACACTTCACATACATTTTTTGAACATACATGTATTTAATTTGCAGAACACTACAATGTATGTGAGAAGTGTCTTATTTTCATATTTATTCTGTTTATGAACAACTCTCCTTTATCTCGATGCATAATTTGGTATATCGGGGTGTATAACTCTTATATTTGTTGGTGCTGAATCTCATTTGCTATTTTATTCTTTTAAACTTCAACTAAAACAGGTTTTGGAGCAAATACTTGGAGTTCTCATTAAGTTTGTGAAGGATCTGAAGTTACAACATCAGCATCAATATGTATGATTGTGAACTTGGTTTTTTCTTTGAAATTTCACATGTTATAAAGATAATACCAGCTCTCTCATGCATGCAGGGGATTTTTTTTGCTATTTTGATTACTCTTATTTATTTTTGTAACTTTATTTTATCCTGTTAAATAGGATGAACTAAAGAAAACTTGGCTTTGCAAGAGGTGCCAGACAAAGAATGCCAAACTGAGGTTTGTCTCTAAATCTTAATCATTTGATTATGGGAGGATGGTTCTTTTAGGCCTCAGTTGTCAAGGGTTTAAGAGAAGGGTTAAGGGAGTTTAGTCCCTCCTTAACCCTCCAAATGGTTTAATTTGGTCAAAGGGGTAAAAAAATCTTAACAAGGGTCAGAAAGATTTACTCAATTTGTTGACGTTTCCTGATATCACGTTTTTCTGTTCAAGAAAACATTGAGAAAGTTATCTTTTTTAGATGAAAGTTTTTTTTAGGGATATGAAGAAAAGAGTTATATTTAAAGAAATTGTGAAATAGATATCCTGTATGTAATGCTTTGTTTATGGTTTCAGGATGTATAGTTTCAGGATAAAATTCTCTGACTTTGTTATGTAAGTTTACAATTATATTAATAAATCAATTACTTCCCTAAATTGCAGGATGTTTCTCTCTGATTCATGTAGCCGCGTATGTGTGTGAAGATCTCTGATTTTATGTAGCTGCGTATGGTCTCCTTATTTACCAATGTTACTCGAGCTTTGTTTGACAATCAGCCAACTTGTTAGTAATTTATTCGTCCTCTGAGGATTCCTTTATGTAAGCTATTTATTCTGAATAATTGCAATGCATTTTTCCCTAATTTTATTATCATCATTGCAAAAATTATGCTGATTCATGAAAATTTACACAGGTACAGAAACGACGAAAACCAAGATTGAGATTGATACTGACAGGTTCCTAATGAGTATTTGACATTGAGGCACAAGTTTTTGGAAACAAATAGAGAATATAAAGTCTTTGACCGAGAAGTTTCATGTTTTGTAATCAAATGTTGATGTTGTTTGAATATTAGTTCGGTACGTTATTTTCTGAGTTGAAATGTTGGTAGTATGGATTTAATACTTTGTAGTTTTTATACTATACTGATGTATGTTGGCACTTATCATTATGGTTGATTATGCTTAACATTTTCACTTTGATATTGTGTATTAAATTTTGACTTGGCCATGTTCTTAAAAAGATTGTCCAGGTAATTGAATACTATATGATTTTGACGTAGGGAACCAAGAACAACTCAATCGGAGCCGTTGCAATAGCTCAATCAAAAACGTTACAATAGCTTGATTAAAACTGTTGCGATAGCTCAATCCAAACCGTTGCGTTAGGTCTTTTAAAACTGTTGTAATAGCTATAAAAAACCGCTGCAGTAGCTTAAAACCGTCGCAATAGCTCAATCAAAACCATTGCAATGGCTTAAAAACCACTTGCCTTTTAAAACCGTTGTGTTAGAACTTTTAAAACTGTTGTAATAGCTATAAAAAACCGCTGCAGTAGCTTAAAAACCGTCGCAATAGCTCAAATCAAAACCGTTGCAATGGCTTAAAAACCGCTTGTCTTTTAAAACCGTTGCGTTAGGTGCGGGGGCAACGGTTCAAAAAACCATCGCATTAGAGTTCAAAACCGTTACGGTAGAGGTAGGACAACGGCAGCATATGAGACAGTTTGAGAACCGTCGCACTTGCTCAAGGGCGACGGTTCCATGGCTAGCGCAACGGTTTTGAACCGTTGCGTTAGAGCAAATATGTGGTAGTGAATTTACAAAAAAAATCCTAAATTTTAAAAATTACAAAAACATCGTGAAAAATAAAAAATGGATAACACCTTGAAAGTTTCAAACCTAGCACACTAAAACTATAGGAATTACCCTAAAAGTTTAAAAAATTATAAAAGCCCCTCAAAACTCAAAGTTTACAAAGAAACACTAATAGAATTTTAAACCTACTAAAAGTACCTTACAATGTAGGAATTACAAATAAGCTCCTAAAAATTTTAGAATTTGTAGAAATATCTTGAAAGTTTTAAAAACTATGAAAAAACACCCAAAAAATTCAAAGTTTACAATAACACCCTAAAAATCAAAGATACAAACAGTACATTGAAAATCTATAAATCTAAAATTTTCAAAAAATACACTTAAAGTTTAGAAAATTGCAAAGAACTCCCTAAGAATTAAAAAATTCATGGGGATTTTTACAAATCTTTGACTATAAATATAATGTTTGAAAGATTTGAAATTTTCAATGTATTGTTTTTTTTTTAATTTCTAGGGCCTTTTTTGCAACATATAAAACTTTGAGGGCATTTTTTATTTACACTTTTCTCGACCTTTGGGGTATTTTCAATATAATGCATAGATATGTCAAGAAATAATAAAGGTCATTAAGAGGAAATGATTCTCAATTTGTCACGACTACAGAAGTATGCACATTAATTATTCTAGACAGTAGTTTTCATATACGCAAAAAGTTTCAAAAAAATCTATATAGTAGTTTGGTTTTATGTGCAGATGGATTCCGTTAACATATTTAGAATTAAACCAGTTAAACAATTTGTAATCTGTAGAAAACACCTTAAAAGTTTTAAAATTTACAAAAGAACACTCAAAATTTACAAGCAAATTACCCTGAGAGTTTAAACCTACAAATAGTACACAGAAAATACATGAATTACAAGTAACCCACCTAAACAATTTAGAATTTGTAGGAAACATCCTTAAAGTTTCAAAAATTATAAAAATAACCCTAAGATATTAAAAGTTACTACATAATTAAGGATACAATAGGTATATTGAAAATCTATAAATTTGAAATTTGCAAAAAAAAATACACTACAAAAATTTAGAAATTTATAAAAAATACCCTAAAAATTTAAAAAATTTCAGGGGAATTTTATAATTCCTTAATTTTTAGTGTTTTTTTTAAGTTTTTAAATTTTCAACTTGTATTTTTAATTTTGTGAATTTCTAGTGTATTTTCTACAATTTTCAAAACCCTTGAGGGTTCTTTTAGTAACTTTATAAACTTTCATGTTGTTTTCAGTAATGCATAGATATATCAAGCAATGATAAAAATCTCTACGAAGATATTGTTCTTAATATGTATTAGGCGATGATTGTGGAAGTATTCACGTCCATAACCGTGTTGAGTTCATCAAAGATAAATTATCTTGTAACCGAGTTACAATAAGGAACTAGGGGGCTCTTGATCTTCTCTGATGTCTGATCAATTTGGAATTAGCTTTCTGACATAAGTAGTTTAGCCCCCACAGTGGAGCCACCTTTTCTTTTCTTGAAAAAATAGTTGATCATGTCCACTTTTAGATCCCTAACATGAGTACTCCTGGAGAATCCTCTGGTGATGGCTATATCACTCAAACCCAGCTAGATGAGTCCTCCCAGAGGTTAGCATAGTTGTTCCAACATCAGTTCACCTCCTTTATGAACGAACTCCTTGGTTGTCTCCCACTTCTTCAAAACTCTATGTTATTCACCACTCCGATGCCAGGATAGTGGTCCTAATGGCAGAAAGATGAAGAGCGAGTTATGGAGACCACTCCTCAATCACCTCGGCATTAAGCTCGTTTTGCTGTTAATCCCTGGAAAACTCATTAGCACCAGGACATAGCATGCAAAAGCTCAAACTATGATCCTAGTCACACCATATAGGCACTGTCGCAAAGGATGAGATATAGCTATGCGACCCAAACCCGGAGACCTGAGCAGACCCTTCTGCAGCTAATAAATCTATTGGTTATGATCTGTCGTTCAACATGGTGGCCAACATCATCGAAGAAAACTCTTCCCTCTCAGATGAAATCATGAACTATGCTTGCCCTAAGTTCATGCCACACATTAATAAATACAAGGCCTAAGGCGACCTGGCTGAGCATGCACATAATTTCTTTGACTTAATGATCATGCAACATGTGACGGATCCAAACATATGCAAAGCTTTCCTCATCATCCTCAGCGGCAGTGCCAAGATATGATGGAACTCTTTGGAGAGAAACTATATTCACAACTATGAGTAGTTCACCTAGAAATTCGTCCACTACTTCTTAGCGGATACAAAGAAGAAGGCACCCTCCTCTTTCCTATTGTAGATCAAGCATAAGTCTGGTGAAACTTTGAGAGAATACTTCAAGAAATTCTAAGCCAAACAGATGCTCCTCGTGACATGATAGAAATGGCAACAATAATCTCATGTCTGGAAGACGATAAGCTATCTAACTCACTCATCATGAACCACGTGATCAATTTCGACTAACTTATGGCCAGAGATCGTTCACATGTGGAGACAAATGACATTCGCCTCCATAAGAAGGAGGCCCGAGCATGAGCTTCCAGAGCTGAGCCTTCTAGGGGCAAGAAAACAAAAGTATAATAAAAATACCCATATCAATAAAAAGTTGCCTTATGTTTTTGTACAAAATCTTGTACAAAGAAGCGAAGACCCTCAAAAGTCACCGTCTTCAAGAGTAAACGTAGGGCACAACTAAAATTCCTTATGACTTGGTCTTCACTGACATGTCCAAGGTAGTCAAAAGACCTTGATATCAATCTTCAAGAGCAAATCCAAGGAATAATAAAGAATCCTTGCGACTCAGTCTTAACCGACTCATCCAATGCTCTTAAAGACCTTAGTATCCATTTTCATGAGTAACACCATAGTACTAACCTTGCGACTCGATCTTCACCGAGCGAGAAATAACTTAGAAATAAATCATAGCTATCTTCCACAAGTTGATTCAAATCTTTGAGGCAGTGAAGAATGAAACGATTCAATTTCTCTCAAATTCAACTTCCCAGAGTTCGAGTAAAAGGGGTCAATATTATACCTTAAAAATCACTAAGTTTAACAAGTCATTAAAAGCTAGTCACATGTCAAATTAACTAGCTGAGTCACATGACCAAAAGGCTAGGCCCAGATATAAATGCAGCCCAACCAACTAAGATGACCTTTCTAGCAGATCGAGTCTGAGACGAAAGCATATTTAAGTCGGAATCCATCAAAGAAGTCTGGGTTCCAGATGAAAGGTGTCTTTTGGTTGGACATCATTAGAGAACATCCAAAAGTAGGAAAGGATACATCAGTCTTGTCAATGTTGTTCGCATTACTGTAGGCAATAAAATTATCTTAATTCCTAGCAAAGAAGCTCAAAACTGACAAAAATACTAATATCTCTCAAACCGTAAGGAATTTGGTGAAACAGACAGGAGCAAACCAAACCCTTAGGGTTGGTTTGATTGGCTCCATCTCGTCAAGATAGTCGATTTTCATATATAATTCATCCAATTTCGACTTACGGTTTGAAAGTTATGACATGTTCTTCGCAGCATGTTCTGAAGCCCACTTGCAAGACTGGACTTCGCCTGAACATTAAAGTTTACCTACAATGCTAAGTTCGCCTGACAATTTAGCTCACCTGAACTGATTGAAGCTCACCTGACAGCTTCGCCTACGAGGTTCGCCACGCAGCGAAGCTCGACATCAAAAGACGAGGTTCTCCATACAGCGAAGCTCGACATCAAAAGATGAGGTTCACCATGCAGCGAAGCTCGATATCAAAAGACGATGTTTGCCACACAGCGAGGCTCGAAGTCAAAGTTCATCACTGGGGACAAAACTCCTCTAGGAAATGAAGCCCTTTCAGGAGACGAAGTTCATCCACAAACAAACCTCGTCAAACGGCACCCCGCCCCTCAAAAGACGAACTTCAACATTGAAGATGAAGTTCGCCCAGAAACGAAGTTCGTCATTAAAGATGAAGTTCGCCAAAAACGAAGTTCGTCATTGAAGACGAAGTTCGCCGTTGCCGTTATTGACAAAACTCGTTTGTCACAATTTTTAGATGTTACATTTAAGGAGGGTTAATGACTAATAACTCACTTATTTAAGGAGAGTTAATAACCACTAACTCACCTATTTAAGGAGAGTTAATGGCCACTAACTCCCTCATTTTAAGAGGAGTTAAAACCGATTAACTCACTCCATAATGTTCCTAAGCCTATAAATAGGCATGATCAACATGAAAGAAAGGGGGGGAGATTAAGAGGCTAGTCAAAAAGCTTATCTCTCCTCTACTCTCATGGATCTTCATAGATCATCGGCTAATCATTTGGCCTTGGAGCGTCGAAGCTCATAACAAGCATGACGAGAGTTATTATAATAACGGACCTCGTCTCAAACAACAAAGCTTGTCGTTGGAAATAAGATTTGAAGCACGTCAATGAAGATGAAGCTCATCAGCGAAGACAAAGCTTGTCTAACAAACCTCGCCACGCAACGAGGCACATCATCCACACGAAGTTCGGTTGTAATGGCCACAAGGACCAAGTCAGCCCACGTGGGCTAAATCTCGGGAGTCGGTTACGCCCACGACCCCACCATTGTAGCACGTTAATTACGTACTAAAGATCTATAAATAGCCGCAAGCAGCTATGAAGATTGGAGGGGACTTTTAAACTCTTGGCAATTTAGACCTCGAGAATCATCAGAGATTAGAGCTTCTACGTGTAATTTCGGAGTTCGAATTTTGATTCCAGCCGGCTAACTAACGTGAGAAGCTTCAGCAATCTTGTTCTGATCATTAACGGGAGGCAATCTCGACTCAAGCATCAGGGGAAGTATCCTTTCGCCACCAAGAACCCACGTTAAACAAGGAAAAACTAAATTAATCTTCTCTTCATCTGTAATCGAGAGAGTGTGTGAGTGATTGTAAGGGTTTTGTACCAAGTGATCGAACCCATTTCTTAAAATAAGAGAATCAATCCAATATCAAATTTTCGACTCTACAATTACATGCATGGCCGATTGGCGCCCATGCTTCGTTGCGTATTCGCCATTGCATTAAATACATGGCTAGGTGTCATAACGACTCCTCGAACATAGCCCGCGCTTTGGCCATTGTGTCACTATCACATTAAATACTAGGAGAGTGACTATTCACATCCACACAACCGGCCTCCGACACGTGTAAAGTAGAGGCAGAATGTATGCTTCACCGGTGGGGTCGGATTACCAATTTGCCTGCCACATATCCTCTACAAATAGTGGTCATTTTCGCTATAATAAGGTACGCATGATAAAAATCCTATACTAGATTCTGCATTCTCTCTTTGAATTTTATTATCAATCATTGACTTGAGCGCCGGATGGCAGGCTAGGAAAATCTCCTCCGGGCTTCCAACATCTGTTACTTGTGCAGGGATCTGCTTCCCATAGTTTATTAGCCATCAAAGAAGATTAAGTAACCCTAACATTCTATAAATATCCTCCCACTCATAAATTCACTTTCTGAGATAAACAAGTGACCTCTCTGCTTCTTATTTTGAGGAAAAACTCTATTTATGGAGTCTTTTTTCATAAAACGTAAAATTCTGGTCAACGGCTCAACGCTAAATGGATTAGGAATTTGCAAACTAAAAATGAGGTGCAACCATATGGTAATGTCCATAGTTCACTTCCCTGAGCAAAAATCGTTAATTGACGCCATTGTTGGGTATTAACTCAAACTCCAAGTTAGGATAATGTTTTTAATTCTTTGTATAACTCTATGAGAATTAGATAGGGTTAGAGATCTATCATGAGTAGGAGTTTTGGTTTTATCATGATTAAGAGTTTAATCTTATTCTAATTAAAAAGTTGGGCTAGAGATAGAATTTTGGTTTCCCTATATATATTCTTCTATTATTAGAGAAAAAAACTAAGAAGTGTAGAGAGAAAGAGAGAGAGAGAATGTTTGGCAGTCTTTATCCGTGCAAAAGATTGTACTTTAGAGATAATATTGGATTGATTTTAATCTCATGATTTTTCCCTATTGAGGGTTTTTCACGTTAAATCTTGTGTGATTCTATTTGCTATGTTTGGTGGCTTTTCGGGGTTTTTATTGCTAGATCTAAAAATCCCTATAAGTGGTATCAGAGCGTGGTTAGACGGCTTGTGGAGATTCGAGCATTGTGATTTGTAAAGGCATTGGTGGTCTCGACACTGTAGCAGTGGTGTACTGTAGCAGATAGTCGAATACTATAGCGTGACATTGTTCATGCAGATCCGACTGTTGAGGTTGATTTGTCTTTTGATCGAGAATTTGGAGGCGGATTTTGGTGATCCAGGAGTCGTTCCTAGGGTTTTTCGATGTGCTAAGTTTGTTTTTGATGTTGGTTTTATCAAATTCAATCTCTATAGTGACTGATTTGGATTTTGATTACGGTTAGAGGATGATGACTTCTTCGGGTCCGAAGTTTAATATTTCGTTATTCAATAGCAAGACAAATTTTGCAGTATTGTAGTGCATAGTTCAAGATATTTTTGTGCAACAGGGTATTGATCAAGCTTTATAGGATAAGAAACCTGAAGGATTGAAGGATGCTGAATGGAGTTCTATGCAAAAGAGGGTGGTTAGCACAATTCGTTTGACACTCGCCCCCGAGATCAAGTATAATGTTATGCAAGAGACCACACCAGGGGGCTGTGGGAAAGGATCGAGGGGATTTATGTGTCTAAGTCGATGACCAACCGATTGTGTTTGAGGATGGAGCTTTATTCGTTAAAGATGAAAGGAGGTATTGCAATTCAAGACCATATCAATGCCTTTAATCAGCTAGTTTGCTAACTAATGAATATTGATGAGGAGATTAAAGAAGAAGAGCAAGTGCTACTCCTATTGTCTTCCTTGCTGAAGTCGTACAAGCCTTTAGTTCAGACGATAATTGAAGGGAAGTAGACTTTGAAGTTTGACGATGTGACTGTTTTCGTCAAAAGTTGATCTTGTTGTCGAATTCATTATATCTTTGGTCGATTACAATAAATTCAAAGAAAACAGCCTTTTTATAAGACTCTTTTACACAACAAAATTGAAAATTTCAACTCTTGAGAAAATAAACGCAGGATCGTTGTTTGGATCACTGCTTTTGTGGGATCTTTGCCTGTGCCGGGAGC
>BQKN01067043.1:348612-360339 GCA_022839385.1 Asparagus kiusianus | reverse complement strand
TTGTCATCAACCATTTTATATTCTAGATATTTTGCAATTAAATACTTATTTGTACCTTCCTCCTCGGCTTTGTATTTACATTCCAGTGCGTTCCAAATCTCCCTTGCCGACTTTATCCTCGTGAAAAGATCATATAATCAGTCCGAAAGTGTGTTCGGAATGTGACCGCGACACAACACTTCATCTTCCTCTTGTTTTGCCTTCTGCTTTTTGATTTTTTTTCTATTTCCTCCTCAGTAGGTTGTTTGCCGTCTGCACTTGGTTTTGGATCTTCTATGGGCTGTAGGTTGGGGTTGAGGATGTAGGAGATCTTTAATGCTGTAAGAAAGAAACATCATCTTGTCTTGCCAGTGAGAGAAATTGTTCCCGTCGAATCGGTCCAATTTGACCATGTCTTGATTCATCACCTTGATTGATTCCGACTCCATTGTAGCAGAGATATTTCTTTAAGATTGTTAGTTTTAAAATTGAAGGAGATAGAAATTCTGAGGCGTGAAACACTTTCCTTAAAGAAATATTTGCCCCACTTGATATTCAAAGTTGCTTCGGGTTAATGCAAATTTTCTTCCCAGGATACAACAAAAAATAAAAATTCCAGTAAACAAATCTGGAATTTTCCTTAATTCGTTGTGAAACAAGTTTGTAATATTACAGAAGTTTTTGATAGAAAAGATTCATAAAAGAATTGTAAATAGATATCTGAAAACATAAACTATTTATAGGTTTTGAAAATGTGCTTCCAACAGTCACAACTTTTCAAAACACCCCTTGGAGCAAACAGTCACTTTTCAACAGTCACTTGTCTTTTCATAATTTTTTTAAAATTCAAAATAACATTTAAAAAAAATAGAACATTTAAGCGGCAGCGACAAGCGTGCAAAGTGCGTCTAATAATCGCGTCAAAATCGCGCTACCCGCACACGGGTTTAGAAGCCTACACTTTGATCCATTATTCAAAGCCCAATAAGCATTCAACGCCGAGCCGCTTCCTCTCAGTTTGCTTGCCACGTTGCATATAATATATAATATATAAATGGAGAGTGTGGACCTGAGATTTTAGAGGTAGCATTAGCAGAGCTGTAAAGTCCCGGTGGAATTCTATATGGTGTCAAGTTCTTAAAGAAAGAGTTACATCATAAGATTGCATGGGATCACGGTGGTTCTTTGCCAGGAGACAACCTTTGCTGCTTCTTTAGTCACAACCTTTTTTTCGTCTTATTCGCCTATACCCTATAGCTAGTCAAATAGTTTTTCTTACTTTGCACTTATCCTTTATCTTGAATTACTTATATGTCACAACAAATTTTTAAAACTATACTTACTATACTTTCTGTTATGCAAGCACGAGAGTATTCCATGTGATACTCACGAAATATTAAGAGTTTTTTTAATCACAAGAGTTTATCAATTTATCATTAAATCTACCGGAATTCCATTCTAAAATTTTATCCAAATTATATTTTTAAATAGAATGGGAGCAAATAGACAAGCAACTCAACAAACTTTAATGGTTAAAAGTTCTAAAATCAACATGTCATTATCACATGAGATAAATGAAGAAATATTCACACGTCAATTTTAAAACTTCAGGGTTATAATTGTTACCGGCCCGAAACAAGTAAGTGTATATATATTATTAGTGCAACGTAGGATATATAGCATAAGGTATTTAAATGTTTATTATCCCTATTTAATATTTACTCGTGTGATGTCTATGTCTTTGTATTGTAATGTTGTTCAATGTATATTATGATAATAATAATAATAATAATAATAATAATAATAATAATAATAATAAGGGGGTTTTGTCCCCCAAAGTTTTACTTCAACTTATTTTTAAACCCACCTACTTTAATTATGATCTATACACCCAAAGTACAACTCCCACTAGCTTATTTATAAACCCAAAGTATCAAATAAATCATGTCTGTATATTGTACACAAAAAATAAAAGATAAATCTTGAAATTACTCTTCTTCTTCTTCTTTTTCTTCCTCCCTAATAATTACACAGGATTCAATTCTCTCTTTCTAATTAGCCTACTCTTTCTAATTCTCCTCTCTCTCAGAAAAAACCCTAAAATTTCTAGGGTTTTGATCTCTTGCAATGGTGTCCAATGCCAACTCGCACGTTTCTCTTCGCTAGATCCTCCGTTGAAGGGGGTAGCAGCGGCGGCGGTGGGACCACTCAGTCCACTCGAAGTCGGCCAATAGGAAACAGTCTGTTGTTTTGAGTTTGAGGACCTCTATGGATTTTGATGTTGGTTATGTCTACAAATTCTTTTTTTATTATTGATTTTGTTTAGTGATAATAAAGTGACATTCTTGGTATTTAGTACAGTGGATTTCTTTTTATTATTTAAGATTTAGACAATAATTTCTATGATTTGAGAAAACTTGAGTTTTCTGGTGAAAAATTCATAGATATTATATGTTAATATTCTGAAATTTTGGGTTTTTTTGGCAATAGCTTGTCAAAGATGTCTCTCTTATAAATTGAGAGGTTCTTGTCAAGCTTGTGCTTTAGGAAATGATATGTGCATAACAATTTTGCTCATATATATCTCAGTTTTGGTAACTAGGTTGATGCGTAGAAGGCGTTTGATGGAATGACAAAAACGATGTAGTTATTTGGACCATAACGATTAGCGGTTATGCTATATTGCGGTTGGTTGAGGAGGCAATAGAGGTGTTTGATGAAATGTCTAAGAGAAGTTCGGTTTTGTGCACTGCCACGATCTTAGCCCACAGCTATGCTTTCCTACGCCCTCTGGTTGCTCCTCACCATTCTCTGTTATCGCCAACACCCAACGTAAAGCACATCTACCCCTCAATCAGAAACCATTCGTCAACGCACACTAACTTTTTGACCAAATACCTGAGAGAATCCTCCATTCTTAGTGTTCAATTAGATCTTCGCATTGCTATCACATTGCAATCCAAACAACAAATCAACTACAGCCTGTAATATGATGTACCAAGTAGTATCTAATGTATCGTGTTGTATGAAGTTTTCTACGTTATGTGTATATAGATGATTTGTGTGTATATTGTATCAAATGCACTATCCAATGTATCATGTTGTATCAATTTTTCTATTAGAAATTTATCAGTGTATCTAGTAGAAATGTATACAAAGTACACATTATAATAAATGTATTAGATTTTCCTATAGTAAAAAATTACTGACTCAATTTTTTTGCATCTCCAGAGACAATAAAGAGCTATATTTAAGCAATAAAAAGCTACACTTCTGCTATAAAGAGCTATACAAGTATATAAGGAGCTATATTTTACAAATAAGGTGTTATTTTGACATAAAATGCTACATTTTACTCAGACATTATATAGATGAGAATAAACATATCGGTTATAAAGAATTAAAGAGCTACACACTTTTGGAATAGTGTATACTATTTTGCATAAAGAGCTACACCTTTATAATAATATTTTAAGCTTTAGTATAAAGAACTACATTTTCCCCATAAATTGTATAAACCAAAGTAAACCTATCAGTTATATAAAGAATTGTTCAAACAACACATTGTCTACATCATCTCACATTTACATTGCTCAGAAAAAAACTGATTCAATTTATTTTTAGGTTCAGAATTTTTAGAGATAATAAAGAGATATACTTTAAAGATAAAGAGCTATACTTCAGGGATAAAGAGCTATACCACAATATAAAGAGCTATACTTTTATAATAAGGTGCTACACTTTAGTATAAAGACCTACAATTTTCCCAAAAATTATATAAACCAGAGTGGACCTATCAATTATATAAAGAATTGTTCAAACAACACATTGTATACATCATCACACATTTACATTGTTCAGAAAAAAAACTAATTCGATTTATTTTTAGGTTCAAATTTTGAGAGATAATAAAGAGATATACTTTAGCTTTAAAGAGATATACTTTAGGCATAAAGATCTATACCATTGTATAAAGAGCTATATTTTTATTATAAGGTGCTACACTTCAGTATAAAGAGCTACATTTTTCCTAGAAATCGTATAAATTGGAGTGGACCTGTCAGTTATATAAAGAATTGTTCAAACAACACATTGTATACATCATCATACATTTACATTATTCAGAAAAAAAACTAATTTGATTTATTTTTAGTTTCAGAATTTTTAGAGATAATAAAGAAATGTACTTTGACTTTAAAGGGCTATACTTTAGGCATAAAGAGCTATAACAATGTATAAAGGGCTATACTTTTATAATAATGTGCTTCACTTCAGTATAAAGAGCTACACTTTTTCTAAAAATTGTATAAACTAGAGTGGACCTGTCAGTTATATAAAGAATTGTTCAAACAACACATTGTATACATCATCATACATTTACATTGTTCAGAAAAAAACTGATTTGATTTATTTTCAGTTTTAGAATTCCCATAGATAATAAAGAGATGTACTTTAGATTTAAAGAACTATACTTTAGGCATAAAGAGCTAGACCATTGTATACAGAGCTATACTTTTATAATAAGGTGCTACGCTTCAGTATAAAGATATATACTTTCCCTATAAATTGTATAAACGAGAGCGGACCTATCAGTTATATAAAGAATTGTTCAAACAATACATTATATACATCATCATACATTTACATTGTTCAAAAAAACTAATTTGATTTATTTTCAATTTGAGAATTTCTAGAGACAATAAAGAGCTATACTTTAGCTTTAAGGAGCTACACTTTAGGCATAAAGAGCTATATTATTGTATAAAGAGCTACATGTTTATAATAATGTGCTACACTTTAGTGTAAAGAACTACACTTTTCCCATAAATTGTATAAACGTGAGTGGACATGTTAGTTATATAAAGAATTGATCAAACAACACATTATATACATCGCCATACATTTACATTGTTCGGAAAAAAAAAATAATTCGATTTATTTTCAATTTCAGAATTTTAGAGACAATAAAGAACTATACTTTAGCATTAAAGAGCTATACTAATGTATAAAGAGCTACACTTTTAGCATAACAAGCTACACTTCAGCATAGTGAGCTACACTTTTCCCAAAAATTGTATCACCGAGAGTAGAGATGTCAGTTATATAAAGAATTGATAAAACATCACATTGTACACATCATCATACATTTACATTGTTTAGAAAAATACTGACCGATTTTTTTTAGTTTTGAAATTTTTAGAGACAATAAAGAGCTATACTTTAGCATTAAAGAGCTTCGCTGCCAGCATAAAGAGCTACACTTTACAAATAAAGTCCTATGCTTCAGCATAAAGTGCTATATTTTACCCATAAGTTTAGGGAGTGAGCGACAACTGCAAGGGGGGCAGTTGGGAAGAGGATGAAGAGCTTGGTGTTGAGGAAGACCTCCTGTAGGTTTGCCAAGAAGTACCTGAGGATTCTGCATTGAACCTTGGATACGATGGTCAAATCTGACTTCTTTCTCAGTTGTGAGGATAACATGTTGTGGGCGGTGTGCTCATGCTGCGCATGGTGCCCTTGGCTCATCTGATCCTTGTTAGCGACGCCCTTGATCAGGCTCACACTCACGCTGATGTTGTTTTTCCTTCCTCTTGGAATTGAGAATTGCCTCTTAAGGCTATGAAGATCAGCTTTATCTGGGAAAGTGAAATGAAGGAGGGAGAGGGGGAAGAGAGGGGGTAGGGGCGGGAGGGAGAAGAGAGAGAGAGCGGTTGTATTTGGGGATGAATGGTAGTATAAAATTTTTTAATTTATTGGGAAAATACAATATAAAAAATAAGTGTATTATACAAACTGGGTTTAAAAATAAGTGGGATGAGATACTTTGGGTTTATGAATGTTTATATAAGTGAATGAGATTTTTAATAAGTGGGAGTAAAATTTTGGGTTAAAAAGAGAAAAAACCCCTAATAATATCTATTCAATATGAAACATCATCAAGATCATGCTCTTGGAAACTATAAAAATTAATGAAAAATAATATATGTAACATTTTCCAAAATTTACCCTTTAAATAATAAATGCCTTAGGAGTTTTCAAAGAAGACAATTAGTCGGTACAATTTAATTTAGGCCATTTGCCTATATACAAACCCCCACCCCCACCCCCACCCACTCCACCCCGCACCAAAAAAATCAAAAAAAATACCTCAATTTTCCATATTTACATATTTACCGTCTAAATGTTCATAAATTACCTCTCAAATCTTTAATTTTGAGTTAGTTACGGTATTAGTAGTGCGAGGGCCAAATATCCAAATCCTAACACTCTATTTTCATTAAAAAGAAAAAAAAATCCCAACCTTCTAGATGACAATGATATGTTTAACTTATTGTAAAAGGGACTAGGAAAAAATAATTCTGAGTTATAGGATGCGCCATTATCTTTAAAAAATAAAAAGTAAAAAAAATTAGGTGCACCGTAATGAACACGACTGCTCTTTCTTTGCAAACCAAGGAGCTGGTCGACGGTGGGTTTTTGTTGGATGCAAATAAGAGTACGACTAGAGGGAAAAGATGAATAAAAGTAGATCTTCTGTGGAAGTTGCGTTGATGTTACCATTACAATTTGGCTAAATAGCACTTAAAATGCATGCGTTTTAATTTCACTCACTTTTCACTTGTATATCCTCGTTTGTTTTTCATAATATTCATATAGTCTAAATCGTGAGGAGGACCATTTCATCCTTTTGTGGAGTTTAGCGGAGTTACAGCTTTGCTCAATTATCGCAGCATAGAAAAAGAGGAGCCCAAATAAAAATTTCCGCTTTATCCTCATCCTTTCATCCCTATATATTTTCATATTTATATTTATATTTAAATAGGGGTTTTTGCTTTTAGACCCATTTGTTTATTCTCATTTATCTTTAAACCCAAGTACTATTATTTGTATCTTTAAGCCCAATTCACTTTTTGTAATTATCTTTAAACCCAATCTCCAAAATACTATATTTTCACCACTTGTATTTATACAGAATCCCCAAAATACCCCTTGGCCCCATATAAACCAGCATTTCTCCTAATCTTACTCTTTTCAACTCAGTCCTAAATTAAAAAACGACAGCCCCTTGCCGTCGTCGCCCGTCTCCAGCCGTCGTCGCCCATCTCCAGCCACGTCTCCAGCCACCGTCGTAGTTAAGGGATTAGGGGTTGGTTGACAAAGGATTTGATCGGAGAACTTGCTGAAGGAGAAGATATTGACCTAGGTCGTTGACAAGGGATTGGGGGTTGGTTGACGAAGGATTTGGTTATATGTAAAGCCTAGTTGAAATACTGTTACTATGTATCAAAATTTCAATTAATGAAGAAATCAAAATTTCAATTAATGAAGAAATTAGTTTGGGTTATTTTGATAATGATGATTATCGATGAGAAGTGGCGTTGATTTATTGTGTTTTTGTTACTTATTCTCAGTTTCTTGATTATGAATGTTATGGTTTTTGGGAGTTGCTGGAAGTACTACCCCAATAAAAAAAGGAAAAAGAAAAAGAAAAAAGGCTAGGGAAATGAAGGAAATACACGCATGTAAGGTGTTTGATAATTTGTCTCAGCGAGACAATATACCTAATGCATTCCTAATTAAACTCAAGTTGGCAAAAGCATGATGCCATGAAGTGTTCCACAAATTGCCACAGCGACACCTGCAAATAACTTGTCCATCATTTTCTCAACGCAACGGAAACCACATCTCAAATTGCTAATCATATAATTAAATGAAATCGTAATTTATCTCTACTCGATAAAAGCATGTTGAACGTGAAGCGTCTCACAATTGAACATAGATAACACCCCAAATCGCTTACAAGCATCAACCGTATAAACATAGGTTAACGTGCTATACTTACTAGGTAACGTGCTATACTTACAGGTTAACGTGCTATACTTACTGGTTAACGTGCTATGCTTATAGGTTAACGTACTATACTTACAGATTAACGTGCTATACTTACATGTTAACGTGCTAAACTTACATGTTAACGTGTTATACTTACAGGCTAACTTGTTCTACTTACAGTTTAACGTGCAATACTTACAGGTTAACGTGTTATACTTACAGGGTAACGTGCTATACTTACAGGGTAACGTGCTATATTTTCGATATAACGTGCTATACTTTCAATATAACGTGCTATACTTTTAGGTTAACGTGTTAACTTATTGTATGACGTGCCATACTTACTCTATAACGTGCTATACTTTCAGGTTAACGTATTATACTTACAATATAATGTGCTATATTTTCGATATAACGTGCTATGCTTTTAGGTTAACGTGCTATACTTACAATATAACGTGCTATACTTTCGTTATAACATGATACACTTTCGATATAACATGCTATACTTTCATGTTAACGTGCTATACTTACAATATAACGTATTATACTTACTCCATAACGTGCTATACTTACTTCATAATGTGCTATACTTTCAGGTTAACGTGCTACACATACAATATAACGTGTTATACTTTCGATATAACGTGTTATACTTACTCTGTATAATGTGCTATATGTTTGTTGGAAAATTTAGAGTGAAAGAAAATTTGATTTGTATTCTCTTAATCTCAATTATAATTGGATTTCCTGATTACAAAAGAGAAGAGAATGATCAGTATTCTCCCCTTTGTTTAAAACCGGGTTCTTCACGGTAGCGATGGAGTGCCTCCCTCGAATACTCGTATCGAGTTTGCTCTCCGTTGATAATCCGAATGTCTTCATTCACTGGAATGTGATCTTCTCCTCACGATTTGACGTTTGTGGAGAACTTGCGTGGTAAGTTTTAGAACTCCGAACGAGTTTGAAACTCTATGAAAGAGTTAATTTAACCGAAATCGGTCTATAAGCCAAGGATGAAGAAAGCTCATGTTGCTGATCTCCAAAGCTCCAGTAATTCCCCCTAAGATCTCTTCTTTGCTGCCCAAGAGAATGATCAAAGATCAAGCCCCCGAACTAAGCTGATTTCTTAGTTATTTATAGGGGATTAAGGGGTGTAACCCCCCCCCCCCTGTTTGTTAGAAATTTTGTAATGAAGAGAAATAGTAAAAGAATTGTATTTGATTTATTCTCTCTAACTGCTTAGAAAAAGAATGTTTACAACTCTCTCAACTCTCGAATTACAATTTGAATTCCTGAATACAAAATAGAAGAGAATGAATTTGATTCTTCCATTTGTTTAATTCTGGGTTCTTTACGGTGGCGATAGAGTGCCTCCCTCGAATGCTCGCGTCGAGTTTGCTCTCCGTTGACGATCCGAATGTCTTGATTCACTGGAACGATATCTCCTCCTCACGATTTGAAGTTGTGGAGGACTTGCGTGGCAAGTTTAAAACTCTGAACGAGTTGATTGATCTTAACCGTAACTGGTTAAACAAGCCCAAGATCTCTTCTTTGCTGCCAAGGAGAAGGATGAAAGATCCAGCCC
Source organism: Asparagus kiusianus (assembly GCA_022839385.1). Classification (NCBI taxonomy): domain Eukaryota; kingdom Viridiplantae; phylum Streptophyta; class Magnoliopsida; order Asparagales; family Asparagaceae; genus Asparagus; species Asparagus kiusianus. Next base: position 350,939 of record BQKN01067043.1, on the reverse strand, counting down.
CGAACTGAATTGATTCTCAGTTATTTATAGAGGATTAAGGGGTATAACCGCCCCCTTAATTCGCTCCTAAGTGGGGCTAATGGGATGTAACCGCTCCCTTAAATCACTCCTGAGTGGAGTTGTGATCCCCTCAGATCGTGGGAAATGGTTTTGAAACCGTTCAGCTCGTGTTTGAACGAGTCAAACGCAAATCCTGCATTCTGACATGAATTCTGCACTTAAACGCAACGTCTGGAGGTTCGGACGCAGCGTCTTATTAGAAGCTGCGTTTGGCAGCTTTGAAGCTGCGTTTGGCAGCGGATGGCAGCTGCGTTTGGCAGCGGATGGTAGCTGTGTTTGGCAGCTTGGAAGCTGTATTTGACAGCTTGGAAGCTGCGTTTGTGCTGTGTTTGTGGCCGAGCTTGAGCTGCGTTTGAGCTGCGTTCGTGGCCGAGCTTGAGCTGCGTTTGAGCTGCGTTAGTGGCCGAGCTTGAGCTGCGTTTGAGCTGCATTCGTGGCCGAGATTGAGCTGCGTTTGAGCTGTGTTCGTGGCTATGAACGCGGTGCATCTTGATGCTGGTACACGGGGAGGACTTCCACGTCTTGGTTTGAAGAGACCGTCGATTTGTAGTCTCTTTCTGTCAGAGCACTACAAAGATCGTCGTTTTGTAATCTTTGCTTTAGCTCTTTGATATGTGAGAGTCGTCAGATTGTAGCTCCCGATGTTGATAGAGCTTTCATCAGTTGTTGTGAAGGTCGTCAGATTGTAACCTTCTGGAAGTCGTCAAATTGTAACTTCCATCATCGGTGTTTGATGGGGAATCAGCTATCTATTATGATTTTTAGACAGCCTACAGAACCCCCTCCAAATTTTTTGAAAGTTCGCGGTTGACTGGGACGAATTTTCGGAATACTTTGGATCTCAACTCTGATCTTGGAGCTGTTGATTCCTTGTGGTAAAGGATTTGTTCTCTGCACTTGCTTCGAATGCATCTTGGTTGAAGGGATTTGCCACGTAGGACCTGTGTGAAGGTATGCGCCATAATCCTGCTTCTGGAATGTAGGGGTGGACCTTGCATTTTGAACTTGAGATGCGGGTCTCACCCTTGCATGTTGAATTTGGAACACGGGTGTGACCTCGGCGTTTGGTTTTTGCATCGCAGGTCTGACCTCAATGCTTTGACTTAAGACATGGAAGTGGCTTCTGTGTATTTTTGACTAAGTCTTTAAGACTTGTCTTTTGGCTCATCTGTTTTAAGTCTCGGCTCACATTCATTAAGCCGATGGGCCTGCAAACGTGCATAGGATTTTTGGCAAACCCTCAGCCATCAACGGATTTGATAAGCCTTTACCGACTACCGTTTGAGTCGGGCTAGCATGTGGATTGTCTAAGTCCGTTCGACATGTAACGTTGTGCTAAGAGAATGAAGCCTCTTAGGCTTGATGCTATGATTTTGAATACATAGACTTTGTCATTTTCACAGAAAAAGACTAACCGGCAACGCGTGTTAGGCGTAGGCTTATCTCTAATTAGGGATCGAGATAAAGTCCCCTATGCGTGTAAGGCATGGATTTTGATGTCCTTTTCACGGTAAAAGACTAACCGGCGACGCGTGTTAGGCGTAGACTTATCTCTATTTAGGGATTGAGATAAAGTCCCCCATGCGTGAAAGGCATGGATTTTGGTGCTACGATGTTGAATACATAGGCTTTGTCACTATTTCTTCCTGTGTTATATTTTTACTTGAAACACTGAAAGAAAATTGAAAACGCCAGAGGTGTAGTATTAACTTGGCATGAATTTTCACTTAGAGTGAAATTCAAAAATTTTCTTTGTTATCACTAGGATAATTCCAGAAAATATTTAATCCGCTGGGGATTTTATAATGAAAACTTGCTATTGTTGTTGAAAAAGGATTAACAAGTTCATTAGGGGGTTTGACTGTTAGAGGTGTGATGTTAACCTAACAGTATTTTATGGACCTATCGCTCTATTGAAGAGAGTCGATAAGTTGATTTGGTCGTCAGAGGTGCGGTGTTAACTTGACGGGTTTGTGGACCTATCGCTCTATTGAAGAGAGTTGATAAGTTAATTTGGTCGTCAGAGGTGCGGTGTTAACTTGACGGGTTTGTGGACCTATCGCTCTATTGAAGAGAGTCGATAAGTTGATTGTCAGAGGTGTGGTATTAACGTGACAGGAATTTATTGTGATCGGAGTAACTTTGTGGACTTACCATCCTATTGAAGAGGATTGATAAGTAAATTTTGTCAGAGGTGTGATATTAACGTGACAGGAATTATTGCGATTAGGGCAACTTTGAGGACTTATCATCCTATTGATGAGGAT
>BQKN01067043.1:336179-347730 GCA_022839385.1 Asparagus kiusianus | reverse complement strand
CCTTGAGAGATCAGTTGTCTCCAGGAACGACATTCTGCAACCCCTATTCGAGCTAGGATGTTGGTCTGCAGGTTGTGTCGACAGGTCTCTACTAAGGTAGACTGTGTCATACCTGACGAACACCGAAGAGCCATGGTTCGGAACCTCTTGACGAAGGCTTTGACGGACTCCCTCTTCTTCTGCTTAGTGGTGAGAAGGGTATGGATGGAGACTTCTGTATCCTCTTCAAAGAATCTTGATAGGAAGAGTCTCTCTATATCTGTCCATTTTTTGATACATCCCGTAGGCAGTTTCCTGAACCATTCAAAGGCAACTCCCTTGAGGGTGCCAATGAATAATCGAGCCAGAATGGCGTCGTTTGATATCATATTTTCAGTCTGTGACTTAAAATGATAGATATGTTGGTTCGGTGATCCCGTACCGTCAAAAGTTTGTAGCGTTGGGACCTCAAACTTTGGAGGATAAGGGGCTGCGTCCCATTCGGCAGGATAGGGCCTGACAACTCCCTCATCTTGGAGCTCGCTTCTGTTGGCAATGGCATTGAGGCGGGCCTCCAATTCTTCCATTTTAGCAGACTGGAGATTCTGCTCGTTCTCCGTCTCTCTTCCTTCATCAGAGGAAGATTCTAGGTTGTGGGCTTCTTGGTCATAAGTCGTGTCATCAACCACTTTTTCCTTTCCTTTGCTTGTGTGAAGTCGGGAAGAATACGCTTTTTCTCTCCGGGAAGATTCTTGCCTAGGTGACGAATCTGTCTCCTGAGATTTAGCATTGTCTGCGACGATTTGAGTCAACAGGGCCATGAGTTCATTGATGGCCTCCTGCTGAGATTTGAGCATGGCCTCTTGCTCAGCAACCCTCTTTGCAAGATCTTCAGAATGTTCTGCCATATGGACGAAGTTCTCATGCCCAACGAAAGAGCTTGATGATTGGGACTCTGCAATGGCTGAGTGTTCATCATCGGAATTGGTTCCTCTGGCTAACCTTCGATAGTTGACAGGGGGAATGGCTCGTGTTCGCGTCCGAGTGCGTTGGTAGATTCCTTCAAACTCGTTAGCGATTTCTCTGACGGTCGGTGAATGACTTGTCTCAGAGTCATCGGAACTAGGACCCGAGACTTTGCCTCTACCAATCACATTGATAGTGACCCCAGGATATTCGGTCTCTGGAGACTTCTTCCTGTGAGAACGTCGTTGTTGGTTAGGCAAAGCGACGTTCGTAAATTGGTCGAACACCAACAGTTGGGCCGCATATGAGCAACATCGACATCCCGAGAGGACCGTAGGAATCAGTTGTTCACATTGGAATGAACGAATAACTTGTTGCATCGGTCTTTCTCTCGATATGAACTCTCTCAAATCTGTTGTAAAGATTCAAGGAGAATTACTCACTGATCGTGAGGTTTGAACTGGAACCCCCAGTCTATGATTGGACAGGACTGGCTCTTGGTGGACATGAATCTGGTTTAGATGCCTTGGATCCATGAACTTTTGACATTCGCCCCTCAATCTAGTCACCCTACGCAGAGTATTCGGGGGTCTCGCTGCCCGATCAGCGAGCCGGGGGTCCAGGGGGCGACGCGCCCGTGGCCAGGGGGTCCGGGGGGGATGGAATACCCCCCGACGGGGTTCGGGGCAGCGCCCCGAAGCTCCACGGCATACACCAAGTTCGGTATTGAATTTCGTCACCCGAACGCATGCCTGAGTTCCAGGTGTTGCTGGTGAAACACAGTCCTGAGGGTTGTGTATAGCTTGGCTTATGCAGAGCTCGTGTTGAGGCTCAAAAACGCGAAGCTCGCGTTGATTGGAGGATCGGCTTTCTCGGAGTTGTGCCCGTCGCTTTGGCACGGATGCAGAACCTTCAACTCGGTGGACGAGTTTGGCTGAAGCTGAGCCCCCTCCTTCGGAGGAGGGGCTATTTGAGCACTGTTGGTTAAAGGAGAAGGCCTCCTTCGGCATAGGAGCAACATTTAGAGCTTTAGTCTCCTTGGAGGCTTTGTGGATCTTGTGCATAGTCTTGGGGCTAAGAGATCCGGAGGAGATGGCCTCCTCAAACTTGGCTTGATCAAACTCTACTACGAGAGTTTCGACAATTGTTCCAGTGAGATGAATATCGGATTGCGCCACCACTTCTTCGTCAGAGAAGCAATTCCCCAGCAGAGTCGCCATCTTTTGTTTGTTGGAAATTTTGTAATGAAGAGAAATAGTAAAAGAATTGAATTTGATTTATTCTCTCTAACTGCTTAGAAAAAGAATGTTTACAACTCTCTCAACTCTCGAATTACAATTTGAATTCCTGAATACAAAAGAGAAGAGAATGAATTTGATTCTCCCCTTTGTTTAATTCTGGGTTCTTCACGGTGGCGATAGAGTGCCTCCCTCGAATGCTCACGTCGAGTTTGCTCTCCGTTGACGATCCGAATGTCTTGATTCACTGGAACGATATCTCCTCCTCACGATTTGACGTTGTGAAGGACTTGCGTGGCAAGTTTAAAACTCTGAACGAGTTGATTGATCTTAACCGTAACTGGTTAAACAAGCCCAAGATCTCTTCTTTGCTGCCAAGAAGAAGGATGAAAGATCCAGCCCCGAACTGAATTGATTCTCAGTTATTTATAGAGGATTAAGGGGTATAACCGCCCCCTTAATGCGCTCCTAAGTGGGGCTAATGGGATGTAACCGCTCCCTTAAATCACTCCTGAGTGGAGTTGTGATCCCCTCAGATCGTGGGAAACGGTTTTGAAACCGTTCAGGTCGTGTTTGAACGAGTCAAACGCAAATCCTGCATTCTGGCATGAATTCTGCACTTAAACGCAATGTCTGGAGGCTCGGACGCAGCGTCTTATTGGAAGCTGCGTTTGGCAGCTTTGAAGCTGCGTTTGGCAGCGGATGGCAGCTGCGTTTGGCAGCGGATGGCAGCTGCGTTTGGCAGCTTGGAAGCTGCGTTTGACAGCTTGGAAGCTGCGTTAGTGACCGAGCTTGAGCTGCGTTTGAGCTGCGTTCGTGGCCGAGCTTGAGCTGCGTTTGAGCTGCGTTAGTGGCCGAGCTTGAGCTGCGTTTGAGCTGCATTCGTGGCCGAGATTGAGCTGCGTTTGAACTGTGTTCGTGGCTATGAACGCGGTGCATCTTGATGCTGGTACACGGGGAGGACTTCCACATCTTGGTTTGAAGAGACCGTCGATTTGTAGTCTCTTTCTGTCAGAGCACTACAAAGATCGTCGTTTTGTAATCTTTGCTTTAGCTCTTTGATATGTGAGAGTCGTCAGATTGTAGCTCCCGATGTTGATAGAGCTTTCATCAGTTGTTGTGAAGGTCGTCAGATTGTAACCTTCTGGAAGTCGTCAAATTATAACTTCCATCATCGGTGTTTGATGGGGAATCAGCTATCTATTGTGATTTTTAGACAGCCTACACCCCCCTTAATTCGCTCCTAAGTGGGACTAATGGGATGTAACCACCCCTTAAATCACTCCTGAATGGAGTAGTGATCCCCTCAGATCGTGGGAAATGGTTTTGAAACTGTTCAGCTCGTGTTTGAACGAGTCAAACGCAAATCCTGCATTCTGAAATGAAATCTGCATTTGAGCGCAGTGTTTGCGAGATGCGTTAGGTAAAAGATGGAACCTACATTGGCAGCTGTTAGAAGCTGCGTTGGTAGCAGTTAGATGCTGCGTTTGGCAGCGGTTAGAAGCTGCATTTTGCAGTGGATGAAAGCTGCGTTGGCAACTTTCGAAGGCTGCGTTTGCGGCCGAACATGAGCTGCGTTGGCAGCTGGATCTGAGTTACGTTTGCAGCGTTTGGAGCTAAATATGAGTTGCGTTTACACTGCGTCAGCGGCTGTGAACACGGTGCGTCTTGATGCTGGTACGCGGGGAGGACTTCCGCTTCTTGATTTGAAAAGACTGTCGATTTGTAGTCTCTTTCTATCAAAGCGTTATAAAGATTATCGTTTTATAAACTTTGCTTTAGCTCTTTGATATGTGAGAGTCATCAGATTGTAACTCCTGATATTGATTGTGAAGGTTATTGATTAGAGCTTTCATCAGTTATTGTGAAGGTCGTCAGATTGTAACCTTCATCGATCTACGTGAAAGTCTTTAAATTATAACCTTCTGGAAGTCGTCAGATTGTAACTTCCATCATCGGTGTTTGATGGGGAATCAGCTATCTATTGTGATTTTTAGACAACCTATACTATACTTACACCATAATGTTCTATACTTTTAGGTTAACGTACTATACTTACAATATAACATGCTATATTTTCGATATAACGTGCTATACTTTCAGATTAATGTACTATACTTACAATATAATATCCTATACTTACAATATAACGTGCTATACTTTCGATATAACGTGCTATAATTTTAGTTTAACGTGCTATACTTGCAATATAATGTGCTATACTTATATAACGTGCTATACTTTCGATATAACATGTTATACTTTCGATATAACGTGTTATACTTACAATATAACGTGATATACTTACAGTATAATGTGTTATACTTACAACTGACAAATAACAACAATAATCATGTGTGTGAGAACAAAAGGAGCAAAGAAAATACGACATTGCATATCCAGGAGATTGACAAACTATATACAACATTGCATTTCCAGACAAACTATATACAGCATTGTATATCCAGGATGTTGATAGTGATGAAGTAATCAGAACTCTAGCATTGAATCAAGTGAATATAACATAATCAAGTGATGAGGTAATCAGAATTCTGCCACACAACTTTGCATTTCTAGCCAAAAAAATCAAGGACTTAGAAGCCTACAAAACTTTGCATTTCCAGCACTTTGCATTTCTAAAACATACAACTTTGTATTTCCAGCATTTTGCATTGCCAAAAACAATCAAGTAATCAGAACTCTGCTACAGAACTTTACATTTCCAGCACATACAACATGCAAACAATGGCTATAGTGGCTATAATCTAAGTTAACCACAGAACTTTGCATTTCCATCAATATCAATGACTTAGAAAAGCATGCAAAACTTTATATAACTCGGTAAGTTAACCACAATACCTATAATCTACCACAGAAGACACAAAACACCATGGACTACATAATCAACATATATTTATACAAATACTTTACAAATCAATTTCCAAAATATAGATGTACACAAAAAAATATTGGATATGACAATTAGCATCTAGCATCCGTGGAATTGGTCTTGAGGATCATGTTGGTTGATTTCCTGAAAGCAAAATATAAGCGGATCAAAAGAACAACAGACTGAATATAAGCGTTTCAATGAACTTTACACTTATAGAAAATATACCTTCAGATAGAAATAGAGCAATAATACAAGCGCTATGTCTTGAACAATCCTTTTGGTCAATTGAAATTGGTTGATCGGAAACGAGGCTAAACATGTACGCCATCAAGAACACCCCGTAATCCAAGCTACTGCAAGTTCAAATGTTTACAATATCAATCTAACACTCTTGGCCCGCAATATATAGTCTCTATGTGAGTGTTAGCACATACGAAAAACAACAACATATGAATAAGTCGAATACACTAACCCACATTGTTGAGGTACATCAACACTTTCTACCTCCTGACAAGAAGTAATGTCTAAATTCCAAGCATCGAGAATGGTAGAAATAAGCTTCGCTCTAAACTCACTAGCATCAGACATATACCCGTGGAGGGAAGAATAATGATAAAATATTCTATCCTTTACAGAGAACACCAACATATGCCAATGAAATGAAGTTAAGAGTGGGAAAATAATCTTATCAAGTTCTTAGAATCAAGTTGTCGTTATTGGCTTAAACATTCGATCCACACTCGACGAGTAATTTTCATTGATGCGTCTTCAAAACCATGTGAGTCATACCCAGAATCAAACTATCACGATATCATAGGCAACAACAATTTAGAACTAATATTAATAGAACCAATGATGATCCATCTCCAATATGAAACTAATCAATATTATCTACCACATCCCAGAACCAAAACTAATCATAATAACAACAAACCTCATCTCTCCCTAATTAATGAACCCAGGATCACATAATTTTTATAAATTTATCACAATATCTCAAATTTCCAATTCTGTCCATCACCTCCAAATGAAAATGAAATCAAACTTCATCCACATAAAAAGAAGTTCCCCATATCAAATTAATACAGAACTCATCTCAACCTATGAAATCCTCACTCAATATATAATTTTTCAGATTAAAACAATCAAAATCCAACTCATATTTACAACATGCAAGGCTGGCATAAAGTTTTAAAAAAAATCAACTTAGAACTTACCCGATTGAGCAAAATTGTTTTCTGAAAACAGAGCACCACATGCAGATACTTAGAACAAAATACAAATAACTTTTCGATACTTAGAACAAAATACCAATAACTTTTCTTCTTCTATTTTGTGTTAAGATATCTACCTATACTACTATACGATAAACACGGCGAGGGTAGTAAAAGTTAGATGAGGACTGGACATTTGCCTCCTTCCTATTGTAAGTTGGGAGGGTAAAATGATAATTTTGTAAGGAATGTTTTTTTTCCCCTTTCCTTTCTTTTCATTCCATTTCTAAAAGGTTCTAAATCATGACCTGAGAATAAGATTTGAACACTTATAAGTAAGATTGTAATTTTTTCAAGAGAAATGTTTTTTCCCCTCTGCTCTTGCCCCTTCTTATTTCTAAAACAGTCTAAATCATGAAATGACAACACGTATATTATAAAATTGCAATATCCCCGTTTTTTTCCTTTTAACCACTTACTCTAATTATATTATCTTCAATCAGGAAAATGCTCAACAAAATTGTATTAATGATAGATTTAATTGCTAAATAACAGTTTAAGATACATTTTCTATTAGAGCAACATAATAAAATTGCACAAATTAAATCATCAACAAACTATTATATGAAAATGTAATATTTATCATATAATTGAATATTTTTGTAAGTGCATCACATGTGCCAATGTACTAAGGGGCTGTTTGGTTGCCTCTTTTAGAGGCTGAATCCCTGCCAAAACTGACAAAAACTGTCAGTTTTGGCAAGAAATCGCCCAAAAATACCTCTAAAAAAGACGTTTTTGTAAGATTCCCTGCTAAAACTGACAGTTTTTGTCAGTTTTGACAGGGATTCAGCCTCTAAAAGAGGCAACCAAACAGCCCCTAAGTGAGAATAACAACAAACTTGACTTTTAATATTACAAGGTATCTGATCTGCTATCATCATATTTTCCAACACCCGAGCAAAAAACAAATCATATTCCTAACACAAATTCAAACTTTAAGACATTTTACTCATTTGTGCGGCCTCCATTGAAAAAGAGCGAAATATCGTCTTAATCATTACATCAGTCGTTCAGGCTCCGGCCTTTTGTAATAAATAAATAAATAAAAACAAGAATTAAAAAATTTTCATTACAGGTGTCTTCATATGTGACATGACCGGGATGTACAAGAGCAAATAATTCAATCCGAATTCAATTCTATAATGGCAAATTGCCCATTTATAAATAAGATTTGCAACTGAAACCAGTAAGACAAATAACTATCCAAATTCAATTCTATAAGGGCAAATTGCCTGTTTATAATAACATTTGCGACTGAAACAAGCAAGTGTGCCAATTTTGATGAAGCGACCAACACCGATAACAACGCTGAAAACAACATTCTAGCCTTATCAAGGCTACGAGCGATTATCATCCCCTCAGCAAACTTATCACGTTGAGAAGCTGGACAAGCATCTAAAACGCACTCAGAACAAGAACAATTTCAGCAGATCAACACATTGTGGACCTTTTGTATTGTATAATAGTACAGCATATTTGAGGTCACTCCAAATCTAATTTCAGTGACGTATGGAGTTATTTATACCTTGCGTGTTCGTATAGCAGTTTTAGCGACTTTCTATATATATTTTACACCGCGCATGAGGACATTCAGAGGGTGACTTATGACAAATTTAGATTAATATTATTCCAATTGTCTATCTAAAATTTAACAGAATGATGGGTTGTTACGTTGGACATTTCTGTGAAAATTATCCTGATAGGAGTTCACATCCAGAAGAAAAAGACTAAAGACTTTTACCTCTTCCTGCTAAAAAAAAACAACTGCGACGTTGATCCTTGGCTAAATTATAACTGAGGCAGTGAGGCGCGGATTGTTATATCGAACTCTCCTCTGAAAATCATTCTAAAAAGGATTGCCGAATTGCAGTAGTTCTACTTGTGCGAATAGACCATTGAGTGAATTTCTTTCCCCCTCGTAGAAGAGCTCCAGAAAATATTTGTAAAGGTGGATAAACCCTTTACATTTCTATTGGTGTAAGTAGTCCCCCTGGCCAGAAGCTAATATTTTTAACTCTTAAAAGAGTCGGAAAAAAGTTCACCGAAGAAGCCTATCCGTACTTGGACAAATAGTACAGGGGATCTATCCGCACAATTAGAAGAGTCTATCCGCTATTTCGCAATGCAACCGGGGGTCTATCCGCAATTCAACCCGAAAGCATGGCAGCAAGTTTGACGCTTGGCGTAATTGAGATAGAGCGTTATCTCAAACATGAGGCCTAAAGACCAACTTTTGATTATGAGGCATGGTCAGTGGTAAATCAGGAGCTTGGAGATAGAAAGGTGAGTAGTCAATCAAATTCTCCAGCGAGTTTGATTTGATTAATTTTGTGAACCACGATCGTCATAGTCACATCTACATAAAGCAAGTGAGACTAGCTGACATGATAGCTGGTTTGACAAATTCTCTTCCCAATTTCTAGACAAATTTGTAGACAAGTTTCTGCAAGTGAGACTAGCTGACATGATAGCTGGTCTACATTTATCAATTCCTAGTTATAAGTGGCTTGTTTGGATGACTCTTCTTCGTGATGTTTCCAGGCTCTCTTAGAAAACATAAAAAATCCAAGAATAAAATCTAATGTATCTTGTATAACATGGAAATGTGAAAGTTGATTACTATACCTATGAGCCTAAAGTGAGTTGTAACCAAATCAAATCTCAATTGATACTAGTAAAGAAAAACTATAAAAGTGTCCCTTTCATGCCTCTTACGCCTAACTTGCCTTGTGAGAATTTGCTTTCGGACTTAAGCAACGGTTATACATAATCCCTCTTTTCGTTTCCTTTCTTTAAGTGGAATATAACAGAAAGAAGCAAGAATAATAGCCTCTCTTTTTTCTTGGAACCAGCTCATGTTCGGCCGCAAACGCAGCCTCTGAATGCTATAGACGCAGCTTAGATTTAGCTACCAACGCAGCTTCCAAGTGTTGCCAAACGCAGCTTCCAAGTTGCCACTATAACTTCCAAACCGCTGCAAATGCAGCTTTCAGACGCTGCGTCCGAGCTTCCAGACGCTGCGTTCGAGCTTCCAAATGATGTGTTTGAACGCAGAATTCATGCCAGAACGTAATTCTTACGTTTGACTCGTTCAAACACGAGCTGAACGGTTTCAAAACCGTTTCCCACGATCTGAGGGGATCACAACTCCACTCAGGAGTGATTTAAGGGGCGGTTACATCCCATAAGCCCCACAAAGGAGGGATTTTAGAAGCGGTTACGCCCCCTAATTACCTATAAATAGCTGAAAAATCAGCTTAGTTCGGATCTTTAGATCTTTAAGCATTTTCGGATCTAGATATCAGCAAAGAGCTTGGAGCGTTCTTCAGCAACCGAGATTAAGGAGCTTTGATACTTGTCTTATTAACCGAATTTCGGTTCAAATCAACTCTGTTACAGAGTTTAAACTCGCACGGAGTTCTTAAACTCGTTAAGAGTTATTTTAAACTTGTCACGCAAGTTTTATCAACTTCAATCCAACGAGGTGAAACGTCGGATCGTCAACAAGAAGCAAACTCGATACGAACGTCGAGAGAGGCATATCATCGCTACCGTGAAGAACCCAGTTTTAAACAAAATGGAGGATCTCCGTCGATCCTCTTCTCTTTTGTAAATCGGGATTCCGATACAAGAAGATTGTAATTTCTTTTTCTAAGTTAGTTAGAGAGAAATTATATTAAGAGAATTGTATTCATTCTTTGTCTAAGCTAGTTAGAGAGATATATAATAAATCATATTCTCAATTGTCTTCTTCAATTTTCCCACCAAACACTTTTTTTATTACTATGATCCCTTTGGTGAAATTAGTGAGTCTACAAGAGGGAAGCAGAGTCAAATAACAATAATAATAACCTGGCGGACCTATCTATAATAATGAAGCTACATGGGTTCTAAGTGCAAAACAACAAAACAACAGAGGGTATATGTGCAATTACCCCTGATAAATAAGACGTGCAATTCATAATCATGATATGGTGGAACCTGCTTTGCTTATTCTTCACGTTTTTCTCAATTCCTTCCTCAATTCCTTCGTCGTTTTCACAATTCTCCATCTCGGTGAAGTTTTTTCAAAACTGAGCCGACACCAACCAAACCAAATGTCCCACTTGTTACATCCAGGACGTCGTGGAAACCCTTCACGACAACAGACTCAAACCATAACAAGTCGAGATCCAAATGAGAATGTGAACACTCTCCAAACTGTAGGATCTGAAATAGATACACTTGAACACTAGAGGGGGGGTGAGTAGTGTTCTTTTAAAATTAATGTAAAGTATATTATAAATTACAAAGAAAAATAGCAAACTCAGAAATTCACAATCACAAACACAAGGATTTTATACTGGTTCCACAAATTCGGTGTACATCCAGTCCCCAAGCAAATCCCGCTTGAGAGTTTCCACTATGATTTTGAATAAACTTACAAAATCAAACGCAAACCTGACCAATTTGCAAGTCCCTGCAAATTGCAACACCAATTGACAAACACCTTGCCAATTTGAACACCAATCTCTAAACCAAGAGATTAACCCTCTCACACCCGAGAGAAAACCTTGTTGAAGTAAGAACACAATTGATCCTATAAGCCTTGAATGTGTAATGAAGTGCAGCAGTGACTTAGGATTCTTTTAATCTCTGTAAATTGCCTAAATGAAAAGTATTTGAAGAATGATTAAAGGCAATTTCAGAAACTCTTCTTTTTCTCAAAAATCTGAATGTTTTTCACTTGAAAAATTACTCAAAGATCAAAGCTTATGGGTATGTAAGTCTCTGTAATTTTTCTGAACAAATAACCTATTTATAGCCCTTGAAAAGACAATTTTTTAAACTTTAAAAACGTTTAAAAACGGCTATAAACTGTCAGATATTCAAACATTGAAAAACTGGAAAACTGTATCTGTAGTCGACTATAGTTGACATTAGTCGACTACACTGAGTTAAACAGACTCTGTGTTTTCGGAAAATTTTCTCAGTAGTCGACTACAAAGTCCATTAGTCGACTACACTGTATTATGACAGAAACTTATAAAACGAAATTTGAGTTCAGTAGTCGACTACTGTTGACATTAGTCGACTATACTGTAAAATATCAGAAACTTATAATTCTGTCAAACACTTGAGTAGTCGACTATAATCAGAATTAGTCGACTATACTGTAAATTGACAGAAACATGTATTTGAGTTTAATACAAGAGTAG
>BQKN01067043.1:252624-334252 GCA_022839385.1 Asparagus kiusianus | reverse complement strand
GTTTTTATGTTTATAAATATGAAATTACATATTTCATATTTATTATTGTGATTTGGTTTAACTACTTAGATATGAAACAAATATATTTTCATATACATACTCATATGTTTCATTTTCTATTGCATTTGTAAAAATATTGTATTCTTAGTTTTTAAACTTAACAATAATCATATACATATTTTATTATTAAGTCTACATAATCATTGTGTAAAGTTTCAAAACATGGTTTAGCCTAAATGTCAAAATTCATATGTTTACATTTTCGTGTTTTGGACTATTTTGCAAAATGATGATATTTTTCATTTGGAAAGTCCTTTTTAAAAACCGGTCATTGTAGGATGTTTATTATCATGTCTACAATTATTCTCCAAAGTTTTATATTTTTTAAAATTTATTTGATATTTTTAAACAGTGTTTTAAGATCAGAAAACAACTTTCAAAAACATGATTTCTTGTATCAGTTCACGATCGACCGCCACGGTCGACCGCGCTTGTGTTCTTTTCTGAGTAGGCAGCAGAGACTTTCACGGTCGACCGTCACGGTCGACCGACAGCTCAAATTTTTTCACGGTCGACCGCCACGGTTGACCACCAAAGTCTTTGAAAGTTTTCTGAGGTTTTGTAGTGCCTCGCGGTCGACCGCGAGAATTTCACGGTCGACCGCCGATAGCCCAACGACTATATTGGATACAAAATCTGTTTCCTGTTTTTCTGGGATTTTTATTGTTTTGTTTGGGGTTTTGGCTGTTGGTTTCTCTTCCTATATAAACCCCTCAACCTCTCTTCTATCAGCAACCCAATGGAAAGTTTTAAAGAAGTTTAAAAGAGTTTTAACAGGGGTTTAAGTTTAGTTTAAAGTTGTTTTGTTTGGTTCACAAGTGGAGGAGATCATCTACATTGTTTGAGCTTCCTTTTAATCCATCTCTCCATCTTGTTTTTCAGAGAAGAATTCTTAAACTCTATTTTCTAGCTATTTATCGTTTTTGTTCATAATTTCTATATGCTAGATTTTAATTGAGTTTAGTTGCTTTTATTTCACTCATTGTTTACACACACCCACATGAGCTTATTGTATTTTCATACATAGTATATTTGGGTTGGTGAGAGTTGTAACAATTGAGTGTGAGCTTTAATTAAGTTCTCGCATTGTATTAGAAAACTAATCATTTGTTATTACATTGTGAGATTATAAAGTTTTCGGTGAGCTAGAAAACCGAGTGTGATGAGTGAACATTGATCGGTGAACGTTAAAAACCGACATTATGAGTGTGAGTGGATACGTTGATCGGTGAGCGTTAAAAAACGACATAGTGTGATTGTAAACGTTATTCGGGTGAGCGTAGAAAACCCGATCGTGATAGTGGATTTCTCCCCGGGAGTGGGGAGCGGAGACGTAGGACGGAAGGTCCGAACTCCGTGATCACTTGATTGTGTTTGAGTGTGTTTTGGCGTTTATTCTTATTTGTACCCATTGCTCATATCGCCATCGTCTCATTATTTAGTTTGCCCACTATCTAGTTTTTTTATTGTTTACCCTTGTGTTAATTCTATATATCCTTGCACATACATTGCCTATATCTCATTGTTAGGATATATCTCATTGTTCATATTGCTTATTCTTTCTTATAACTCTTGTATATCTATCTTGCAAGAATATATTTATTAATTAGTTTTAATTAGCATTTTAATCGGATTAGATTAGCATAAGACCCTAATCACTTCCCCTCTAGGGTCTAACAATTGGTATCAGAGCTTAGTGCTCTTTGATTTAAGGTCTAATCACCTAGAGTTAAAGATCCAAGTTATCTCTTTGTGCTAATCTTGTTTTGATTTTTGCATTTACATATTGCTTGCATTTTTTTACAAATTATGGATATGAATGATGCATCTTGTTTAGGCTATGATTCTAGTGTTGCTCCTAAATTTAATGTTTTTCCCTATGCTCAATGGTGTTTTAGATTCAAAATATTTGTTCAATCTAAAAATATCAATTTATGGGAAGTCATTGATTGTGCTTATATTGTGCCCACGTTGGAAAAATCCAAGTGGAGCAAACATGATAAAAAGATGTTTATTATGAACAAACTTATGTTAGAATTTTTACTAAATGCATTTGATTCATTTATGTCTAACAAGTTTGATTCTTTTGATAGCGCTTATACATTATGGAAATCATAGAAGCGCATCAAGGAGACTTAGAGGCGATCCGACAAGCTTTGGAGGATCTCGCTTCAAGTTCTAAAGGAGCTTTATGCATACGAGCACTAGGCGATAGCCCTAGTGAGGTTTACGAGTTCGAATCTATTAATGATTTACCTAATGATGAACTTGCTTGTGCTAGTGAAAAATTATTGCATGCCTTTAACAAATTGCAAAATGGTTTTATTAATTTAAGAAGCAAGCATGAAGATTTATATAAAATCCGATCATGAGAAACTAGCTTCCAAATTTGATATCATTTCTCAAAAAACTATTGCTCTTCAAGAAAACAATGATATGTTAAATTTAAAAAATAAAAATTTAAAATTAGATATTGCTAACTTGACTCATGACAAAAATAATGTCATGTTAGAAGTAGAGAACATACAAAATGATACTGCTTCCTTTATAAATGACTATTTATGTTCTACTTCTAAAAATGCATATGTGCCTAAAAATAAAGATTTGAATCTTATGAATAATCGCATTTCATCTTTAGATTCAACTTTGAAAACATGCTTTGATAATCATAAGAGGCTTATGGATATGTGTGTCAAGTAATAAGTCATCATCTACTCATTATGCACACATATATAGCAAAATTTACAAATGCTCTATCTGTGGCCGAAAAGGTCATTTAGCTAAATTTTGCCATGATGCACACAAACATAAAAACGTCAAGGCTCCTTGTGCATCTCATGTAGCTTCTTCATCACATGTATACACACATGCACCCATTGTTCATCATAAGCATGCTCATGTGTATAGATGTGATCATTGTGGTCGTTTTGGTCATTTAGCCTAATATTGTTTTGATTTGAAAAAGAATTCTAATTTGCCAAATGCTTCTAGTAGACCACAAGGTTTTTAATGTGATGTTTGTGGTAGGTTTGGACATCTTGCTAAATTTTGTTTTGATATGCAAAAAGCTTCTAAGTTGCAACATGTTCCAAATAGACCATTGTTTAAGAATGTTTCTCATTTATAAAATATTTCTAAAAGACAATCTTTATTTACAAATGATTTTCGTGCACGAGCTAATGGTCCACAAAAACAAATGGATCTATTTCATTATACAAATTACAATCGGAAGGTTCATTTGAGTGATTATTGCTTTGACCGTGTTAGTGCACTACATGTGCCCAAACAGGTTCATAACCCTAGGGTTTTGAGCTTAAAAGATAGGGGTCATGTCCCTAAATCTTTTGGTACCAAGAGTTCTTGGGTACCAAAACAAATTTAATTTTTAAACCAAGAATTTTAGTGTTCTTATTTTTTCTTTTCTTGGTTTTGAAAATTATGTCTTAAAATCTTTTTGTTATGAAATCAAATTTTCTTTGATCAAATCTTTTTGTTTTCATGATTATTGATCTTGTTTTGATGAGATGTTTGTATTTATATAACCCCTGGATTATTGGGTGTTTATTCCCAAATCTTATTTATCGAGTGCTAAAATGTTTATATCGGTTGATACTAGCTCAAGAGCTAGATATAGTTGCCTCTCTTGATTTTTAAAAATCAATGATGGTTTGGTTTTATGTGATTGTGGTTGATTTATGATTTCATTTGGTTGATTTGTTTTCTTTCGAAAACTCTTTTTGCATGATTCTCATGTTATTCTCTCATTTGTTTTCATAAATCTATTTTTACATGGTTTTTCTTTTTTTGTGTTAATGAGACACTATTTTCATATTGACATATTTATATGTGTTCTCATTGTCTTCTTGTACGTGAGTTGTGTTTAGCATGTTTCTTGCTTGCTCACATATGTATACCTTAGCATTCATTGCATATATTCATTAAGGCATTTTGATAGGGGGAGCAATCCCTATATTTATTTTATACTCACTCATGCATATTGATAGGAGGAGCTTTCGCTCTTTTAATTCTTTTGTCCCTGTTGTCAAAGGGGGAGAAATATTGTGAGTATACATTTCCTTGTTTATATGCATGTGAATTACATTTATATATTCATTTTCTTTCATGCATATATCATTTTTGTAAATTGTTTGTCATCATCAAAAAGTGGGAGATTGTTAGCCTCTTTGTTTTGATGATGTTTAACAAATAATTTACCACTAATGTTGTTTGTCTAGTGTTGGTATATTTCTATTTATTGTAGACAAACAACGCGTTGGAGGATGGATGGAATTACGCTTCAACAATCATATCCAATGGAGGTTGGTGGAATGTCGGTGTGAAGTCATGCAATTCAAGTTAAAGATTTAAGTTTCCGCTTCATCCGCGAGATTACCAAGTCAAGCATATTGAAGACTAATCAAACTTGGGTAAATTAGTTTAAGGCTTATATTATGTGTGTTAGATACTCTAAGCTCAATATCATATACACACACACACATTTTATTGATTTCTTTGTATATATATGTAGTCATATATATATATACAACACAAGTTTTGGGTTTTTATGTTTATAAATATGAAATTACATATTTCATATTTATTATTATGATTTGGTTTAACTACTTAGATATGAAACAAATATATTTTCATATACATACTCATATGTTTTATTTTCTATTGTATTTGTAAAAATATTACATTCTTAGTTTTTAAACTTAACAATAATCATATACATATTGTATTAAGTCTACATAATCATTGTGCAAAGTTTCAAAACATGGTTTAGCCTAAATGTCAAAATTCATATGTTTACATTTTTATGTTTTGGACTATTTTACAAAATGATGATATTTTTGATTTGGGAAGTCCTTTTTAGAAACCAGTCATTGTAACATGTTTATTATCATGTCTACAATCATTCTCCACAGTTTTACATTTTTTAGAATTTATTTGATATTTTTAAACAGTGTTTTAAGATTCTTGTATCAGTTCACGGTCGATCGCCACGGTCGACCGCGCTTGTGTTCTTTTCTGAGTAGGCAGCAGAGACATTCACGGTCGACCGCCACGATCGACCAACCGCTCAAATTTTCCCACGGTCGACCGTCACGGTCGACCGCCAAAGTCTCTGGAAGTTTTCTGAGGTTCTGTAGTGCCTCACGGTCGACTGCGAGAATTTCACGGTCGACCGCCGATAGCCCAACGGCTATATTGGGTACAGAATCGGTTTCATGTTTTTCTGGGATTTTTGTTGTTTTGTTTGAGGTTTTGGCTGTTGGTTTCTCTTCCTATATAAACCCCTTAACCCCTTTTCTATCAGCAACCCAATGGAAAGTTTTAAAGAAGTTTAAAAGAGTTTTAACATGAGTTTAAGTTTGGTTTAAAGCTGTTTTGTTTGGTTCACAAGTGAAGGAGATCATCTACATTGTTTGAGCTTCCTTTTAATCCATCTCTCCATCTTGTTTTTCAGATAAGAATTCCTAAACTCTATATTCTAGCTATTTATCGTTTTTGTTCATAATTTCTATATGCTAGATTCTAATTGAGTTTAGCTGCTTTTATTTCACTCATTGTTTACACACACCCACATGAGCTTATTGTATTTTCATACATAATATATTTGGGTTGGTGAGAGTTATAACAATTGAGTGTGAGCTTTAATTAAGTTCTCACATTGTATTAGAGAACTAATCATTTATTATTACATTATGAGATTGTAAAGTTTTCGGTGAGCTAGAAAACCGAGTGTAAGGAGTGAACGTTGATCGGTGAACGTTGAAAACCGACATTGTGAGTGTGAGTGGATACATTGATCGGTGAGCGTTGAAAACCGACATAGTATGGTTGTAAACGTTATTCGGGTGAGCGTAAAAAACCCGGTCGTGATAGTAGATTTCTCCCCGGGAGTGGGGAGCGGAGACGTAGGACGGAAGGTCCGAACTCCGTGATCACTTGATTGTGTTTGAGTGTGTTTTGACGTTTATTCTTATTTGTACTCATTGCTCATATCGCCATTGTCTCATTATTTAGTTTGCCCACTATCTAGTTTGTATATTGTTTACCTTTGTGTTAATTCTATATATCCTTGCACATACATTACCTATATCTCATTGTTAGGATATATCTCATTGTTCATATTACTTATTCTTGCTTATAACTCTTGTATATCTATCTTGCAAGAATATATTTATTAATTAGTTTTAATTGACATTTTAATCGGATTAGATTAGCATAAGACCCTAATCACCCCCCTATAGGGTCTAACAACTCCGTCACTCATCCTAATCTGAACGGTGCCAATACCATCAATAGGACATTCATGATCATTACTCATGAGCACAAAAGTCCATCTTTCCAACTCCTGAAAGCTGGAGAACCAATTCCTCCTAGGACAAATATGGTATGTAGCACCCGAGTCTAACATCCACTCTGTAAAGAAGGCAACACAAACAAACGGCAGTGCAGATAATGAGTAGCCCGAAGAATCCGAATCTGAATCGTTGCCACTAGCCTTGACAACATTCACCTCTAAAGCCTGAATAGCTTTCCCCTTATTCTTCCCGACTTGATCATTCAACTTTGAGCATTCAGCTTTCCAATATCCATCTTCTTTACAAAAAACATACTGATTCCTACGAATTCCAAGATGTACCCCTCTAGATTGTGACCTTCTACCTCGTTTTGGACCCTTTGCTCTTGCAACCAATGCCCCCGCTACCGGCTCAATAGTAGTCTCCTTGTCCTTCTTCCTAAGTTGGTAATTCACTAATGCAGCGGTGACCTCACTATATGAAAGAGATGTCTTCCCATTAATAAGAATAAGGACAAACGTCTCATATTCCTCGTCGGGCAAGGAACTCAACAATAACAACGCATTGTCCTCATCTTCAACAATGACATCTACATTCGCCAAATTTTACAAGAAGCTTCGTGTAGTGGTTCATGTGATCACTAATGGATGTCTAATTCTTCAATTAGAAGCGATAAAGCCCCCTCTTTAAATGCAAGCGATTTTCGACGCTCTTCGTCAAGTACTTGCTCTCTAGGACTTCCCAAATCTTCTTAGCTGAAGTCTCATTCATCACATCATATTTTAGATCTTGAGTGAGACAAGACCTAATCACACCACACGCTGTCCGATTCATCTTTTTCCAAACCTTCTCATCAATGTCGTTCGGTTTCCCATCCAAGTCCAACGTATCTTCCAAATTCTGCGCATTGAACGTATCCAAGACTTCGCATCGCCAAAGTCCAAAATTGTTAGTGTTATTGAACTTCTCCACGTTAATCTTCATCGAGTGGAACTCAAACTTTGGACAGTCTTCACACCTGAAGAACCACCCTCAACTCCCTCTTTCTCGGTCATAATCCTCAACACACCAAAAACTAGTGCGGAAACAAACGAAGAATAGATTCAAAACTGAGAAAAGAAAGAAGCTTTACCAAAAAGATCTCACCTTTCTCACCAACTGAAACCCTAGACGAGCTTCCCAAATCGACCTACTCCTCCAAATAGCCCAAGCGTAGCCCGAGCTCCGATACTAATTATTGTACTCTAATACCAATTGTTGTTGAAAACTGTGTCGAGGAACCAAACCAAACGCCGATCAAAGAGGGCCAAAACCAACCAAAATCAATGCACAAATAAAACACCAATTTTAATGTGGTTTGGCAAGTTGCCTACGTCCACGGGGCAAGGGGATGGGGTTTTCACTAATAGAGAAAGAATACAAACTGAGATTACAAATCACTGGAAGGAACAAACTAATCTCACCAACAAAACTCTTAATCTCTCCAAAATAAAACCCTAATCAAAAGCCCAAAAAATACCTCTTTTTTGCTCCAAATCTCCCCCAATCAATGCTTAATCAAAGCCCAATCAAAGCCTAAACAAAGCCAAGGAAACCCTAAAAACGTGTCTCTATTTATAACAAAACATAATCCCAAACTGATTGGGATTCTAAAAACGAGTCTGTCACACCCTGGTGTGGCACGCACCATACACATGACAAACAAGACAGATTCTGCCACACCAGGGTGTGACAGACATTACACCCATGACAGACATGACAGATTCTGCCACACCCATGGCAGACACCACACCAGGGTGTAGTGAAGTCTGTTTTGCTTATTCTTCATGTTTTTCCCAATTCCTTCCTCAATTCCTTCGTCGTTTTCACATATAACTAATAAGACCTAAAAAATAACGTCGGCGACAATAACACCTATAAATTGACACAGTTAATGACTTAAACCTATTCCGATTGCCGAAATTTTAATTTGCGCAAGAAAATTATGAATTTTTACATATATACCCCTTATATCTCACACACTTACGAATTTATCTTCAAAATTAAAATATTTGCATAAAAATTTAACTCTTTCTTTCTTTTCAAAATCTCTCTCCCCATTCCCCTCACTTACCTCCTCCAGTTCTCTCCTCCACTTCCTTCACTCTCTTCTTCACTTTTAAGTTAGTGTTTGAGGGGAGAGATGAGAGAGAGGAAACGAGAGAAAGGAAGGGGAGGAGAAGACTAAGACGAAAGAATAGAGATAGGTTAAGGGGAGGAACATGGGTGGAGGAGGGAGGAGAGGAGGTGAATGTGAGGATTTTGGGAAGGAGGAAAGAGGAAAGTGAGTAATAAAGAAGAGAAGAACAGGATGAAGCAGATGGTGGAGGAAGGGAGAGTTTTGGGAAGGAGAAAATGGGGGAGGAAGTATTTTGAGGAGGAAAATGGAGAGGACGTAATAGAGGGGAGAAGACAAGGATGAAGGAGATGATGGTAGGGACGGTGGGGGTGAGCGGGTGGAGGGAGAGAGAGAGGGGGGGGGGAGAAAGAGGAACTTTTTTTGTAAATATTTTAAATTTTGGAGGGAAAATATGTAAATATGAGAGATATGAAGGGTATATATATGCAGAATTCTATACTTTTTAAAGTCAACCAAAATTCCGGCTAAAAGTAGGTTTAAGTGGTTCACTGTGTCAATTTATAAGTGTTATCATCGCCGGCGTCATTTTTCAGATCTTATCGGTTAGAAGGTGTCATCTTATAGGGTGAAGTGTTATTTATTTTACAAATCTTATCGGTTAGAAGGTATCATTTTATAGGCTAAAGTGTTATTTTAGCTCATTTTCAACAAATAAATACTTAATGGACCTTTTTCCTCGCACTGACTTTGTATTATTCTATGTCATTGACGTCACTTCATGTCTCATTTAAGTATCACAAGGAATCCAATTAATTAAACCTTGTGTGCTCGTGAATCAGTTCAGTGACTTCCGTAATTTATTTTACAGGAGACACGAGGGAATAGAGAGAGAGAGTGGCTGCTTTATTCCACCCGTCTTAAACGTAACGGATGGACACGTTGCCATATTGGTCTCTTCTGAGAAAATCGAGCACAAAGGATTCCGTATCTCCTGTCAGAAAAAAAAAGTACCAATTAATATGCTGATTTAGACATTTGCCATTACTGACAGGAGGATGTCTCGACATGGAGCCCGAACACCAACCCCGCTATGAGGCCCAAAGACCAACTGTGGTGCTGCCAAGGCCTCTTGAAACTAGGGCTCAGATATTATCAGAGTGAAAAGGAAAGTAGAATTTTCAATCCAATCTAAAGTTAAAAATGATTTCGATTGATGCCGTGGACTACAATTATAACCAACAGAAGATAGCTAGCTTGACAATTTCTGTTGCCCTTGGTTCTTTTTTGGGGCTTGTTTCGCAAATGGCTAAAGCTGGTTTCAGATGAAACAATTTCGGCCCAAGTGTTCGGCCCTAGTTTGGTAAATGATAGAGTTGGTCAAAATCAGTGTTCTGTGGCCCAAGTTCGGCTACCAACTGGGGCATAAATAAACACTCTTTTCTGAAATAGAACCCAATAAGTTGGCCCTAAAAAATCTAATGAAATGGAAGGGGGTACAAAAAGAAAAGAAAAGAAAGACCATGTGCACATAGAAACTAGTTCAGCTAGAAATAAACCAACCTATGTTCAACTCAAAACTAGTCCACACAGAAACTAGCTCAAGCCTAATCAAGCCTACGTGTAACTTGGATCCCCAAAAAACTAGGTTAGTTTCTTAGTTGCCAAACACACCCTTCGTTTCTCAATTTTAACAACTCGAAAAAAACTCTACCTTGACAATCTACTGTAATACAAAACCATAATCTCCCAAGATATTGTCCTGTTTGGATGAATAAAAGATTAAATGTGCATCAACAATTTCTCTCTGATCCCCCCGAACCAAGAGATAGTTGCATCCCAAGCTCCGCGGAGTCGGTTTTAATGTTTCTAGGGTCTCTTGTATACCCCCACACAATCAGGAATAAGTAATCTCAAAATCATATTGAGAATTCAAGCTAATATATCTCGTGTAACAGGTTACTGTGAAACTTAAATGACTCAACGTCTAAAGTGACTAGTAAGTTGTAACAAACATTTTGTGACACTCTTATTAACATTCTTTGTGCTCTACAGACATGCAATAAATTAGATATCATATGTTTAGTAAATGTGTTGCTGATAACCCTCTCAAATCAGACGAAACCGCCTAAAGAGCATCCCACTTCATTCATGCTAAACATAACAACAGTATGCTACAAACCTATGGTGTGATATAATCACCATTCCTATATAAAGATCACCACCTCAAGCAGAGACATGTAGAAAGAATTTCCAAGGAGACGATCGCTATGATGGTTCCAAACAAATTGAGGATGTTAAAAAGAATTAAGTAATTGTACACTGGTACGGTATCGATTGAAGCTAGCATTCTACTCATGTTGTACCTGATGCTGAAAATTTCAAATGGCACGAATGCCTTGACAGCAGACATAAGCAACCACAATGCCCAGAAGAGCTCCAGCAATTACTTGGGATGGAGTGTGACCAAGGAGCTCTTTAAGTTTTCTTTGGCTGATAGGATGACCTTGAAACAAGTCCTCAATAATCTTATTAAGTACCTGTCTCATGCATAAGGAATTTGAACAATAAATGACTAGAATAGATGAGTATTCTAAGTAACAGAGTAGAACGCAAAGATAACAGTTGGCTAGGGCATGAATATATAAATCCGTAAAAAAAATGAATAAACTTCTGAAAATGGAACAGTTATTTCTTGAATTTGTTTTAGACCAAAACAGTTGCTTGTCAAATTGAAAAAAAATAGTGGGGAAAAGACATCCAAATTAAAAATCTATGCAGTGGAGGAGTAATCTACAACAAATCGGACTCAATATGAAATAAAAATCAAATGGTCTTATCGCTTATTAACAATGAACCAAATGATAACAAAATTAACGTGTATTAGACTGGGATTATCGACATTCTGTTACCAAGTTTGTTCTACTTTCAGAATAATTCTAGCAACTGCAGAGGCCGTAACTTTTCAGCACAACACAGCATTATCCATAAGAACTTCCACCTTCAGCCTCCACCAAGTTTGCGTCTTGTATCTTATAGACATTTATGCGAAGAATAGTCGGAAGAATAAAGATATTTCTCGTCACCATCGAACTTATAGATGCTTCTATCCTAGCTCAATCCTCACTTCTGACACTGACTGGTTCTCTCAGTTATCCACCACAAAGATTTCCCTTGTCTACAAAAGCACGAAATGCTTGCTCCAGCTTCAGTTTTTATGCAATTAGGAGACACTTCCTCCTATATGAGTCCTTATGTCTAGTGCAGCTTCTTATTCCAGATTATTCATTTAAGATTCAAAGTTTTATCCTTCTCCCATTAGAAAACTCTTTGGCTCCCCCTCTACTTTCTTTAACTTAAAACATAGTAGTTACACTTACAAATTAAACTGACAAGAGAGCGTTACCTTGGTTATGCCGCTCTATTTTCTTAGACACCTTATATAGTGTGAACGGATTGACTAAATGATCTGACTTTATCATATGAATATCATTCTGTCTCTGTTTTCAACTTAAGTCTGTTCAGAACCTTATGTCCCTTAGGAGATGGAGAGCATTGTCCTGTTTCAGGCCGCATAAAAGTCACCCACGTAGACTTTTCTTTGTTGTAACTTGTAAGTATCATAAATTGTATCCGTATGTATAAGGACTTGTTGCAAAACCTCCTACTTCTTCATACAAACTGATTTAAAACTTATTTTAACTGTTAGATGAGGGAACTTACTAAGTTAAATCCGCCTCACACTTACAAGGTTTCACATTTAAGATCTCATGCCCCATGTACACCCATACATTGTTGAACCAATAAAATCAAAACTTTCAACTCTTACTTTGTTCTAATACCTATTGATCACTCTTAAAATTTGAATCCTACTTTGTTGATATCCTGTCAGATTATGTTTATCCTCAATTTCTTTTGTTTCTGATGTTATGCTTTACATGTTTCAATTCTCTCTTCCACCAAATGATCGAGCAAATTTCGTAATCTGATATTTGGATTTTGACTTAGAAGGTTGAGCATAAAAAGTTAACAGCATTATGTTCCTAGCGCACACCATCTACACAAGTCATCTAACGATAATTCTCATTAGTACGTACCACTATTCTTTCCAGTTCACCATCTACACAGTCCATGCTGATGACTATCAACTTCCTAGATGCCAACCCAACTTGTCAGTCCTCTTCCTAGACTGCAGTTATTCCATCTTGCAATTTCACTCTTGATGATCTACAAATCTTCGTAGAGATACTGACTGCAACATGTTTTAGTCAGCTGCATGATAGAATTGTGTACACAGTTTACCGATTCCATACAAATGATGAAATCAATAGATCCCTGTTAATAATACAACTATCTGAGATCAGCAAATCATAATCCAGACGTCCTGACCACAGATTATAATCTAATCACATTCTCTGAATGTTTCTGTCCTTTACGTAAACGTCATCCACCAAAGGAATTCGCATATAAACATGCTGCATTTATTTTAGGTCTCATCAAAGCTTTTTTATCTCACTGCATGAATAAGAGGTTTCTGTATCATCTTGCATCCGCCAATTTTTTTTAGTGTTTGCATGCAGAAAACTGATAGGCAATGAGGCTGCTAGGATTATAGCAGTGTTTTAAAGGCAATACACCTTAGCGCCTCAGCCGCTCCGGTGAGGTGATCATGTAACTTAGCGCCTTGTGTGTTGTCAAGCGATGACGATTACTAATGTGATCGCCCTTTGGCGCCTCATGACCTCATCTTGGCGCCTCAGACGCATACGCAAGGCATGTGATGCAAGACACGAGGTGTTTATCTTTGTTTTATAAGTTTGAGGGTGTGAAAGTTTCGGATAAAGTAAAGTTTATTTTTATTAATGAATTTTTGCGTTTCTTTTTACTTGGTCAACTTTTTTACTATTTTTGTTGCGATGTATTTAATTACCTCTATCATTTTGAGGACATGCCACAATTTGAACCTGAAAGAAAGTTTGCTGCTTAATTATTTGTGTTAGCAATTACTAGTTAATATTACTATTCAATATTTGTTACTTATTATTTTCTTTATATGGTTTATGACTCATTGGATCTGTGACTTTGAAATTTTGGCTATGATTGTTGTTATTGATATTTGCATATTATTTGTAATGTTTTTGCCTTTTTCAAATATTATCGTCTTAATTCACTCAGGCGATCACCTTTTTTGGCACCCCTTGCATATCAAGCAACATAGGATCTCATCGCATTGACCTCACATTTTGCTTTTAAAACACTAGATTATAGTTTTTCGGTAAGAGGTAATAGTGCAAGTCTCTCCCAGATGCATTATTTTTAATATCCCCGACATGGCCCAATATATCCATCTACAGGGCTTGCCGCAGTCAATATGGTCTCTAAGTACCTTTTACCGCTTTTTTGGCTATTTTGGGCGATATATCCTTGATATAGGCCGATATATCCTTTTGTAGTTTTTTATTTTTATTTTTCATGGGTTTTGTTTTGAAAAGTATATACTAAAAAAGTTGTAATTTGTCAAAGTCGAGCCAGGGGTGGAGGGCCTCTAGACTCGTCCCTATTACCATCGCTACAGTGCATAGATATGTAGAACTACAAGAGTAAAAAAACCTATGCGGATACAACTGTTGTTCCAATTTTCTGCATGCATGCAGCCTATGATTGGTAGCTCTTCTTCAATCATTATCTGCTCCGTACTGAATATTTATTACAAAGAGATTATAGAATTAATCAATTCCTTCCAAATCAATGTTGTATTGTTCCCATATTCCACCTGAACTTCCTTGCAGATGACGATTAGTACATATGCATCCCTCATATTACATAAACATGCAAGAGTGCTCTCCTACCGACATTTTTTCCTTAAAATTCCAGGACAGAATAATTCATGACACCCGTTTTCACAATTATTTGCAAAATCCATCTTATCCTCGTACTTAGCTCAAACCACACATGCTTCTCCGTAGATTCATAATCTTAAGTATGGCCATTTTTCCTCTTTGTTTCCATTCTAAGTCCTTTACTGTTTGGATGGAGGGTAGAGAGGGGGAGGGGAAGAGAAATGTAATTTTAACCTTGTTTGGGAGTTGTATTTAAAAGGGCAGAGGAGGGGGGGGATTTGTGCCAAAATGTTACACCCCAAATTGGGGGTAATGAAGGGGAATTTTTCCCCTTCCTTCCATTCCCTAAAAGTGAACTCCCAACCATACCAATTACACTAAGGGTGTGTTTGGGAACTTGGATTTGAGCCTGGATTTAAAATCCAGGATATTTCAAATCCAAATATCTAGTTTGGATTCTGAGTTAAGCCTAGATTTTAAATCAATTGATTTTACAAAGAGGAATTTGAAAGCCCAAAACAAGTGATTTCAAATTCCACCCTAACCCTTGTCATTTATCAAATCCCGACCCTATCCTCTCTTTCTTTTAAAGTCGCGATCCCCTCTCTCTCTGGTTTCGATCTCTCTCTCCCCCCCAAACCCCCAAATCTCTCTCTCTCTCGCGTCTCCATGCCGCCCGACAGATCCCATCTCCACCTCCACGCCGCTTCGAGATCCCGCCACGCCGAATCTCAATTTTGGGGCTTCTGACGATCTAGGGCTTGCGAAGGTTTCTGATGATCTAGGGTTTGTGCTGGAAGAAACAGGTATCTTCTCCCCTTCTACAGTTTCTCTCCGTTTCTTCAACTTTTTTCTTGTTTGTTTTTATAATCTTGGAGCTAGGGTTTCTCTTTTACTTCTGATCAGCATCATGAACGGAAACGGCGAGTTTCCCTTCAAACTGCGTCATCTTGTCACTGAAGAAAGCTCAAGGAGCTGCTGCAAGAGATCAACAAGATCCACAAGAAGCTGCAATCTGGTGAGAGATCAGAGATTTGCTTCATGTTTTGTGTTCTGTTCAAAATCGAATTTTGTGCTAATTTATGTACTTAAAAGTACAAATTTTGGGATCAATTAACCTTGAATTAATGTAATTAATGTTAACGTTGAATTTTAAGCTCGATGGCTGCAAGCATGTAAAATTACACTATAGAATCAAATAGCTAACTGTAACTCTTTGATATGTACTTTATCTGCATTCATAAATCAACAAACTTCAAAGTTGCCACGTGAGACTAACTATTATCCTTTTAGACCTCAATGTTTGAACGTCCAGTTCCTTTCTCCCACTTATGAGTCATCGCATGAATGCATTAATTTGCACGATGATATATGTAGATCGAATGTTTGTACCATGATACTGACATATATGATTGACCTTAGTCGTGGACAATGCTAGTGAAGTCTAGCAATGAGAGTAAGACTTGTAATTAATACTGATTGAAAATCAAGAAAAGAATGAAATAACTCGAGGACACGGAAATGAAATAACATATGTACGCAGATTCCATAATCAGTTTCGTTAAGGCTCATTTTCGTTAAGGCTCATTGTTCATTGCTGTTTGTTACTTGAAGTTACAACATATGTTTCGTTAAGGCTCATTGCTGATTTATCTTGAATTTATGGATGCTCATAAGATTCGTTTTGCATACTTTCGTAGAGTTCAAATTCCATAATCAGTTTTTGGAATAGTGTATGTATACATAATCGATTCGTATGTCATATCTTTGCTCCTAAGCTGTTGAACTAATCTTTGTTTTATTCTTTGAATGATTATGAAGTCTAAATGAATAAGCAACTGACAGCAGAAACTAATTGTTATACTTCTGTTGGGTGACCTAATGCACAATGATTCATTTGGTTATACAATACAATATCATGATTAATTAGAATTAAAGCGTGCAAGGGATGCTGGTGGGCAATTGTAATTATCTTTCAATGAATGAGAAATAGTTGTTTAACCTCATTTAAGTTTACTCTATGTAATTGACCAGCTTGGTTGAGTGGGAGGAATTGACAATGTTAAAGGTCCACATGACTAAGAAGATGCGAACAAGGTTGAATTCCATGACTTCAACCACCTTTATTCAGATGTAAGATTGATCTTATATCAGCCATGTCCTGATTACTATATTGAATTTATATGATGTTGAGTGCGTAGGTAATGACTGTCTGTCATATATCAGCCATGTCCTGATTACTCTGTTGGAGCAGGGCCTCTTCTAAAAACACTGTTGGAAGGTGTTGAAGTGACTGATAAGCAACTAAAAGAGGTGACTTATCCATCTTTTGCTCAGAGTATATTTGCTAAATTCTCATCTGTTAATATATATGAAGCTACAAATTTACTGTTAACTATTCTTATTTAGCCTTTTTCTGATCCGGTGACTTAAAAACTTACAAAGATTCGACTTCTATTTAGTCATCATATGACTGTATTGGTCAGTTCTTACTGTAGTTAATGTATTTTTCTGCGATCATGTGTTTCGTGTTTTAAGCTATTATCATGTGTTATCTGTGATCATGTGTTTCGTGTTTTTAAGTTAATTTGGGGTTGAGAAATTCGATCTGGCGGACGAAAACTTTGATCCTCACAGGCATCACGCCTTTTTCCATATACCTAACGCTTCAAAACCCACAAGCACTGTTGCCGCATGTCCTCAAGGTATATTCATTTTAATTGGATTCTAGCTTGTTTCTTAAATAGACCTTTCATTATATTTCAGTGATTGAGTCTCATCAATGTTGTTTTTTATTCAGCCTGGATATATGCTCTATGATCATGTTCTTCGTCCTGCTGATCGAAGTAAGTTATTTTGTTGAGATGAGAAACTTTTATGTGGTTTGATAGTGTAGTTCTTGTTTTTTTTCTTCCCCCATATTTATTAAGGTGTAAAAAAGGTAATGTTATGTTTACTAGTATTGAAGCGCACACCTCGTTTCAGGTTGATAATATAAGAAATTAGTGACTGTAGGATGTTGCGATGGCATAATGCGGATGGTTGATTTTGAGAGCAAGTACTACTAGCGTTTAGCTTACATGCCGATGGTTGAGGGTAACTCGCTGCTTCCATTTCTGTTATCTTGATTGAATGTGAGGTTTACGGCACCTTGATAAAGCTGGAACTAGTTTTTGCTCCTCCTCAATGTCATGTCCTTTGGAGATTGTTTTTGTTCGAGACACGTACGGTCATATATGAAGTGTTTTATCTGTTTGCTGGGGCCTCGCAAAGTATCATGTTTGGGTTGTTGTTTCTACAATGAACTGCAATTGAGTAGTTAAGAGGCTGTTGGATTAGCTGATAGCTGCTTGTGAGACTAAAAATTTCATTTGTTCCTATTTCAAATTATTGATCTGCTCATTTTCTTTGTAGGTTTTGGGCTCATATCATGATGGCATATGAATTACTCTTTTGTTGCTGTGGATAGAGTTTATCAGACAAGGACTTCTGAATTCTTAGTTGCAATTTCTTTACATCAAGGATACTTCTCTTCTCACATGCTATTCAGTTTGCAACTCTTTGTATTTTTCTTATTAACATTTCTCTTGGTATATTAAAGGCCAAATTGACTATGTAATTGTTAGTTGTACCTGCATTTGAGAAGATAATGGAATTGTTACTTATTTGTTATGATATCAACTTATTCTCACTTTAAATATGTATGAAATATGAAACAAGCCTCAAATGTTTTCTAGCCTGGATATCTGTAAAATATGCAATGGTAATGTATTATTTAGATATTTTTTTGTAAGATACTTGATATGTTTGTAGAGTTTTCTTTATTTTCATTTTGTTGAAACTCTTGCAAGTTATGGTGGACAATGAATTTGAAAACTTAGCAAATGTAGCTATCATCATCAAAATTACTTAAATTTGTGTTTTTGGTTACTATTTTACACATCTTTGTTGCATTTGATGTAAACAAGATGGGTTAAGAGAATAAATTTTCATCAATTTTAAATTCAAATTCATGTATAATAAAGTACCCAAACACTAGATTTTGAAATCAAAGATTTCAAATCCTTTCATTTAATAAAGATATCCAAACAAAAGATTTCTTAAATTATGGATTTCAAATCCTAAATTTAAAATCCCTTGATTTTAAATCAACTTCCAAAATCCAAATCAAAGTTCCCAAACGCAGCCTAAAAGAACTGGTCAATTTCATGACATCGATCTGTATCCTTGTTAAACATTACCATCTGTGTCCTTGTTAAACTTTAACATCATTACAGTTCTCCTCTTTTCTCTAATATTGAGAACTGCAAGTAAATATACGGAACCAACAAAGTGTAAGACCACCGTACCAAACCAATGTAAGTTGGTAAGTTCACGTGCAATTGTGGTCATTAAATGCACCAACTAGAATAAGGGAAATACTACAATTAATGGAGCAAGGACTGAAGACAGGCCTGAAGAAAACTTGTCCAGAAGACCTTAAGAAGAGTACGATAATGATTAACTTAGTCGAGGGGATTCCCCTCAACAGGCTTGAGTGGAAGAATAGGATTCACGTAGCCAGTCCAAAAAATTTGGGATAAAGTCCTTGTTATCGTTTATAGGACATATGCAGTCTGGTTCATTATCCTGATATTAGGCATTTTACAATTTGAAAATAAATAACAGCGGGGAAAAAATGGAGAAAACATGGTTAAAAAAAAGTTTTTTTAGGGAAAAAAAAACCCCTCACCTCAGCTTGCATCCCGGCGTGCCTTCTGACCCCAATGGCGTCATACATAACAATCAAACTAAACCCTAAACACACAGGAAACAGCGAATCCCCAACCCCGTGGCACAGCGCCACCGAGGCCGTCAGCGCCGTGCACAGCGCCGAATGCGACGACGGCATCCCGCCGGAGCTCACAAGCATCCCAAAGTCCCACGTTTTCTCGACGAAGAAGTTCAAGAACACCTTCATGGACTGCGCGAGGACCCAAGCGACAAGCCCAGAGACAAAAGTAGGGTTTCCCGCCAGCGCGCCCAGGAAAGGGCTGACCTTCGCCCTGGATACCGACACGGCGGCGCTGGTGCTCATGACTAAGCTGCCGATGCTGCTGCCCTTGAGGAGGTTCTGGTTGAAGATGCTGGCGGAGGGGAGGCCGCCATTGGAGAAAGATTGGAGCTTTTTTAGGACCAGGGTTTTGATGTTGGAGGGGAGTTGGGGTTTAGGGTTTTGGGGAGAGGGGACGGGGAGAGAGAGGAGGAGGGGGTTGTTGAAGCTGCTGCTAATGGTTTCCATTGATATAGTAGTAGCAGCAGCAGCAGAGCATTGCTCGGAGGGAAGACGAAGAGGGAAAAAAAAGTAGGGATTTTTTGCGAGGAGGGATTCGTTTGCTCGGGGTTTGCGGATCGCGGAGTACAAATAAATTCAGGAGCGTGGGAACCCAGATAGGATTATTCCCGAATGATCTCTCTCTGTTCCACTTCGTAAAAGACTGCAAACTTTTTTTTTATTTTTTTCTCGAAAGAGATTCGACCAGTGAGAGAATTCAATTTTCTTATCCATTAGAAAAGGCCGGGTCGGGTCAAACGGCCCTCTGGCAACTTGGGCTGCTTGGACGGAATATTAGCCAGATGAGCGGTGGTCAGGTGTAAATATGTGTGACATAAAAAAATATTTTTCTAGGTCCTCTGCCGAAAGCCACATGACGAGTTCAAAAAAATAATAAAAAAAACGCTGATGTTTTTTGATTGAAGTAATATTCTATAATGATCGGCACTGGTAGCTCTCTTCCTCTCTATACACGATAGACTTTATAAAGAACCATATTCTTATTGAACCTTGCACGATGTTCTCTACGATCTAATGGTCCCAAATCCCAATCATGAAAAAATAGTTTAGGGCCCGACAGTCGGCCTTAAACTTCAAAGTGGTGGTGGTAAACCATCGAATCCAGTAGAATACTAATTGTTCGTATTTAAATTAATTTTTAAATAGTATTTAAATTAATAAATAAAAATTATTCATTTATAATATATGATGTATATATATATTTAATTCAAATTTTTTATTAGAAAACAGATTTAAAATTATTTAAGTTTTAAAATTAGTATACAAAACTTAAATAAAAATAGTAATTAGGTTAAAAATATGACATTATACATGCAATAATACCAATAATAAATGATCAAATTTTAAACAAATATTTAATAAAGAAACAATTCGAATATACATCTAGTTAAATTGTATTCGTTAGTAAACTCGAATACTAAAAAATATTTGTTTAGTGGTAAACGAACTACCAAATCGAATACGACCGAATAATTACTCGAACAATTATCAAACTATTTGTTATTATTTGGTTCATTTCCACCCCTACTTCAAAGCACAGGCCAAAAATTTCAATCCTGGATGAGAATTCCAGTGTATACACAGCTTTGGCAACATAGAACTACGTTCTCAAACTTAATCCAAATAAGCTCTTTTACAAGTGCCGCAAGCAGTCAGCAAAATGATAGCCACTTGGTGTTTATTTTCTTGTAGCAGCAGATAATGAACAAAGGCGAAGGGTGCAAACATACGAGAACCATCTCCTTTGAAATACGTGAGCCAGATTATACAACTTATCACAGAACTTTTTCTGGGAATTGCAACTTTACATGGAGGCAAAAATGCTACATCTCTCATCACGGTATTCTAGGTTAAATTTCAAGGCTCACCTGACATTACTTGAGGATACCCAAGCTACAGATTTTGCATCATACCGCAAACTCCCAATAACAGATTTAGAATACAGTAAAAACGAGGAACCACTTTCGATGGACCCGTCAATGAGAGCAGCACTTAAATCATGATCTTCTATCAAACTTCCCATCTCCCGATCTTCTTTCTTCAGCCTCTTTTCGCTTTTGCTGCCTGTAATTTGAGACATCATAATTTCTTAGTCAAAATAAATATCAAGTTAGGATATGACTTCTTTCAAAAACAAAATCAAGTTAGGAAATAACTCAATGCAAATTGGCAAATTAAGATTGTTGGTAGAAACAATACATTCCGTCACAAATTTCTTGACAGAAAATACAAAAGGTGTCACTACATAATTGATAGTTTGTGTGTTTCAATGCCCATAGGATAATTCATACTTTTCTGTCAAAGGTTCAAAACAAGCTCTCTGATGTTCTCAGCCAAGATTAGATAATGCTCAAGTTTTGCAGTTGCCCCAACTTTTATGACAAAATGTAAGGTGAGTACGACAAGGACAATGATAGGTTGTCCACAAGTTTGAACAGTGGTGCATACCAGTGGA
Source organism: Asparagus kiusianus (assembly GCA_022839385.1). Lineage (NCBI taxonomy): Eukaryota > Viridiplantae > Streptophyta > Magnoliopsida > Asparagales > Asparagaceae > Asparagus > Asparagus kiusianus. The sequence goes on along the minus strand of BQKN01067043.1, from coordinate 312,636 downwards.
ATCTTCATTTGACTGTAATATATAAAAGATTAACATAGGAGACAAAAAACTTGATGTATTTAGCAGCAGCATGACATGAGCCAAAATGAGTACATACGTGGAGCTATGGAGATGGTTGTGCTAATTGATGCAATGGTAGAACACGAAGTAAGGAATAATATACCAGCCCCAATCAAAAAAAGAAAAAGGAAAAGAATAGAAAGAAGAGATAAGCCTACTTCCAACAGAACAAGGTGCCAAGTAAAAGAGGTATTACTGTTCTTGGTCTCCCTTAAATAATCCAATTGACCAGAAAAAAAACAGCTTGATGAGCAACCTTGGAAACACATAAAATCGAACTCCAGATGTTCAATGAATTATGATTCAATTATGTTTTAGTCAAGCAGCAAGAGGTGTCCTTGACCTTCTCACCTGTATGATCATCTAATCAAAGAATACTTCTCTTTGTCCCACTTCAACAAAGAAACAGTGATCAACATGATCATGATGAATCTTTTTCATATCATTGGTGTAGAAAACTTGTGAAACAAACAAATTAACATCATCAATTTGCATACTGGAGACAAAACCCGATAACTGAGGAATTAGATCAGAAAAATTAATTCCAATTTAAACGCCAGCACCTTTGGTCAATCAAGAAAAAACTTTCACCTCATCCAGAATATGAAGTGGGAAGGAAACCCTCCCCCCAATTGCTTACAACCCTGGAAACGTAATGCCTCTATTTTCCAACTTCAATTTGTCCAAGCAGATGTCTTAGGCACCTTAATGAAGGATTCATCAGAAGCACAAAATGTCATCATACAACTGTTTCTAAACTACAGAATTCTTTCAAGAATCCTGTTCACAACAATCTAGTATCTTGACCATATAAAACTTGCCCCTATGTTCTAGTATTTTCCTTTAGCAATTCAACTTGTGCCATCGTATGAGCATGACCTCTTCTTCCAAAGATGGTAGTCAGAACCTTCATTTCTGTATGTTTGTGACTAACCCTTAACATTCTCTACTGCAAATGCCTATCCCCTACAATATGCATGGTCACAGAGTATGTAGCTACAAGAGATGACTACAAACCAGCAAACTGCCTGGGTGGCAACTAGGAGGATGCTTGGGTGAGGTTGAAAAATAAGAGAACAGAGGAGGAAGAGTAGGAGGCAGAACTCGGGCTGGGATAAAATTGAAACATAGGATAATGATGTAAATTGTGGTTTCCTAGATTAATTAGGGAAGCAATTTCAAAGTGACATTTCTGTGAACTCGGATGTTAGGTGATTGAGTGATAAAAGGACTCTATTAGAGATTTAGAGTAGTTATTATGTTGGGAAGCTAGAGAAGTGTTTTTAGTCCCCATGGAGAAGAGATGTATATCTCCTATTTGCTCTGTTTTGTACTTAAAACTTGAAAATGTATTCACATAAATGAGATATATACTTGTAAATACGTCCATGTAAAGATAGGAGATCATTATGTGAGAAAAACTTACGCAAAGGCGGTATATCCAGTCCCAGCATTTGCAGCAGATAAGTGTGCCGCATGCACAACAGTGCCTGAGGAATTGTCATGTCCACCTGAATGCAGCGGATTCTTTACATCTCCATCAATCTAAGACCAATCAAGTGATAAAACAAAGTAAATGTTAATATCCTATTTTTATCTCTGCGTAAGGATCTAACTTTAAGACTAAGTCTAGCAAATGACCTTATCCCACTTTGATTTCTTGTTCTGCCTGACCTCTCTAGTAGCATCAGGAGCTGTTGAAACTGATCCACTAGTTACAGCTGCCGAAATGCCTCAGATTAGCATATACAAAGTAACAGTATGTTACAGAGGAAAAAAAAACTTTTGAACTATAATTCTAATATGCTTGATAACGAAATCAAACAGAACATGTAGAGTGAGAATAAAAAGACAGATAACCAACAGATTAAGCTCGATTGTTGCATAATAAGTGAAAATTGGTACCTGAGATCTGTGTGCTGATCTTTAAGGCAGTAGCAACTGTGCCAGGTTGTGTCCCACCAGAAACAAAATCAACTTTCTGACTCTTTTTCCTTTCCTGCTCCTTCCTTTCAATCTCACGTTTCATATCAGCTTCTATAGCAACAAGAAAATTTTAAATAAAAAAATAGAAGCTTACAATACATACAAGTATGACATGGTTTACCGTTGGCAAAGAAAGGAGGTGCAAGTAAGAGTTGACAACGAGAACTCTCCAATGGTAACAGATTGAATGTACTATTTCTATTCAGGATATGTGAGAACAGTAATAAAACATCATAAAAAAATCACAAGTTGAAATGAGTTTTACCTCCACCATGTTATATAATATAATAATATAATTTAAAGATGGTAGTATAAACAAGTCAACTAGTTTACTTGCAAATAACATAATGCGCGTCATTTTAATCTAAATGATGTTGTGACTTGTGAGTATTAGGCAGTAACCAGTTTGCCAAATATGAAGAGCAATACCCTTACTTTCCGTAATATCGGTAGGTGCTAAAACCTGCATGCAACTAAGAAAATAGTCCTTTTTATATCTTCATGAGTGAAACCAATAAGTTGGTAACTTTGTTGTATTTAAACTTCAGCCCCCTGTCATTTATGTAAATGTCGAAGTGACACACAATGATACAGGTCAATGGCAGATGATCCACAAGGAAAGACATAAAAGCGCTTGAATTTTGGTGTTACTTTACAAAATTTCACATCAAGATCGCAAACATTGATGCAAAATAAGTCCCTCGAGTCAGTATGATTTCAGACTGTTGAGACAATATTGACCCTCATATTTACCAACTCAAGGGGCACTACAAGTCCCAGGCAACTGAGCGCTATGACATCCATCCCTTTCCAAACAATCATTTAGTAAATACTAAAAATTGTACACTACCCCCACCCCCATAAAAACAACAAAAGCAGCAGCATCTGTAGCTACTAGCTGACTTGATCAGAAATGCTTGAGCCCCCACGACCTGATTAAATTTCAGTCTTAGTAGCAAGATGAAGAATTTTACAGTGCCCTTGCTCCAGTAATATCAACTCCTCCCTTTCTCTGATCAAACTGTTACTTCGAGCTGAGCTATTAGAGAGCCTCGTAATTAAATTGATTGAAAATATTGCATAAAATTCCTAGACATCATCCTTATTCTTGAATTTATACTGTCCACTGACCGAAAGCCTTGAGACAAAAAGGAAAGGGATAAAACAGCACACATGTCAAACGGAATCTGAGTGCACAGTGGACACCTAACCATTTTGCATGTTGTGAACATGCATATGATTGCTCTTAAGAGCCAACCACATATAACAAAGTCCGGAAACTGTCGTGAAAATTGAGGGCTATGATTTCATACTCTAGACTTTGAGCACCAATATTGTGGGCCAAGATCTGGTTGTATGCCGATTTTCTTCGATCACCACCGAGATTGATTTGACCAAGATGTCTCCCGATACCACAGCTTTTCTGTTGCCAGTTAACTATACCTCAAATTCTGAAGTTGTTGTGAGGAATGGGGGTTATATTCTAATAATCAAGCAATAACAGCATTTGATAAGGCATAAGAGTTCCTATATGTTAAATATGGCCACATTATTTATCAAAGTGATGTTTTTTCTAATAGTGTTTTATAATTACAAATGTCACAATTTTGGTTAAGTTGAAAGTTGAAACCTCCAAATCTAGATGAAGCACAAATTATATGCACAATCTGTCAAGGGGCCATTATCACAGATCCACAGCAGCATTAGCATATACGATTGAAGAAGGAAACTTACACATCTGTATAACTTTCAGATAGAAGTTCCTCATATTCAAAAGAAATGAGTTCATAGTTTACAAAGCACCAAAACTTTCTCTGTAATCCTAGAATCATCTTCTGGGACATGAACTTCTAATCTTTATCTGACCAAAAGCACAAAAGAAAGTGTTTCCTAATGACCTCAACATCCATGCTTGAAGTCATCCCTGCTATAGAAAAACGAGAAGCTCCAAAGTTCTTATATTGAGATATATCTAACCCTATCTATTGCAATGGACAACAGAGAACAAAGAACAAGAATAATTCCGGCCAAGTTCATCAACTGATAATGGAAAATCGATATACGGGAATCAGAGAGCTTCTTTACATACTAGAAAACCTCTTTTAATTATCTTCTTGTATTGGTTCAGTTAAACATTCTTGTGTATCATGACTCTGCATTGTTCATTGAGCCTAAGATTGTCTCTTAGTAGATTATTCAGTTAAACTGTAGCAAGGTTGATTATCTGCTGTAAGAGGTGGGTCCAGTTAGCTGAATGGTTAAAATCACAACAGGAAGATACATGCCTAATAGCTGAATATACAAATTCTTTCATGAATAGAAAATTAATATCCTCTATTGCAAAAAGAATCCATACCAAAACTAATGTTCAGTCAAAATTAACATTTATATTTTTTTGACGTGGAGCAATGTGAGTTCTCTGCATGGATACAAGATGTCAAGGCCTCATGAAGACAAATAAAGCAGCAAATTACAATATCTGCACAAAGAGCACCAGATAACTAGATAAAATACTCACTACATAACCATTTTATATACACTGGTAGATAGAAAACTAACGGAACGGTGAGTTACCTATCTCATCATAGTAGTCGCTTTTATCATACCCATGAGGGTCAAAGACATCTCTACTGAAGCAGGTTCCTATCTGATCTATACCTTGATACCTCACAGCATGTTGCAAAAAGTCGGGATTTCTGTAATCCTTCCTATTCCGCAAAGCCGCATTGAAACTTTTTCCTGCCTTCTTATATGCAAGGAACTTGTTTATCTTTTCCTGAGACAATCATAGATAAAGATACAAAATGAAAGAATCAGAAGGCGATAAAAAGTAGAAAAATGATAGAATCGTGTGGGTGTGTTTTGTGTGCGTAAGGTAAGCGCGCGGTGTGAGGGGGTGTACTGACATGCATGCGCGTAGGTGAGATTGTTATTGGGTGGGTGGATGGGTGGGCCTGTGTGTGTACTTGTGTGTGTCTGTGTGTGCGTGTATTTTTTTTGGGAGGGGGGGGTGTTGGAGCGAGTGTAATTGTCTACATATATGCATATGTGTGTACGTATATGTAGGTGTGTGAAAGACATTACCAAGAATATTAACTACATACTCATGAACTTACTCCAAACATGGGTCATGGGCATCATATACAATTTTTCTTTTTAAATTTTTTCCCTGGAGAATCCGAAAATTATAGGCCTTTATATAACACTCTGAATGTGTATATGCGTTACAAGATTTGAAGAATCTAATACTACCTCATACAAGGACATGAGTATCATGATATTTATAAAAGTCATGTGTCTTACTATCAAACAAACTCGCAGTCTAATCATAAACACAACTTTTTTTTTTGACAATCCAAAAACTACAGGCCCTTAGACAACTTCTCTGAATGCGTAAATGCATTACAAGATTTGAAGAATCTAATCCTACCTCATACAAGGACATGGGTATCATGGACATTTATAAAGGTCATGTGTCTTACTATCTATGTTGCCTAGGTACAGGTACAGGTGCGGGTACGGGTACGGGACACGGCAAATTTGTAAAAAGTAGGGTACGGGGACACGGCTATATATATAAAATAATTCAATTTAGATCAATATTGAATTAAATACCTATTATATTTTTATATTTTTTGTTATGTAAAGTGGAGATTATAAATAAGAAACTATAGTAATTAGTAACTATTTAAATAGATATCTTAACAATTGAATTAACTATATTAATTTGTAGATGAGTTTGCAAGAGGACATTTATGCCACAAAAGAAAATAGTAACTATAATAACATATTTGTATTTGTTATAAGGGGCTTGCTGCAAAAAACGAATTGATGAGGGGTTTATGGAAATATTAGCACATAGTATATAAAGGAAAAAAAAGATCAACTTCTCCCAGCCCTAATTCTTCCGCCGCCCTTTATCTCCTCTTCGTTCTCTCCCATTCGTTCTCTCCCAGCCCTAATTCTTCCGCCGCTCTTTATCTCCTCTTCGTTCTCTCTCGAGAAAAAATGCATGATGGCTGGAAGAGGGCGCATGGAACCAGCCCCAACTTTCGTCGTCGAGGAAAAAGGAGAAAATGGAGAGGCGCTGATCTTGTCGTCGAGGAAAAAGGAGAAAAAGGAGAAACAGCAAAAACAAAACCCTAAAAATCAAACCTGTCTTCGAGCAGAGGCGCTGATCTCGTCGTTGAGGCGCTCATTCGTCGTCGAGGAGATGATTTCGTCGTTGATGCGCTGCAATTGACCCGACGCCTTGAGATCTAGAATCCGTCGTCGCTTCCGTTGATGAGTTATAAGGTTCGTAACTTTTTTTTCAAGTTCGCAACTTTTTTCCCTCACTCTTGTGAAATCGCCGTGTCCCTGCCGTTTGGGTGCGGATCCGCACCCAAAACGTACCCGACACGGGTACGGGACATAGTTTGCCGTGTCGGGGTAACATAGCTTACTATCAAACAAACTCGCAGTCTAACATAAACCCATCGGAGATGGAGCTTTCATTTATATTCCACACATCCCTAATTCGGTAGGTACAAGTCACAATCAAAATCTACAACTCCTCCAAATGGGGGGAAAAGGTGTCCTAATAACTTGCTTAACTGGTATTAGTCCAGAATCAAAAAACTTGCAAAGAATTTATCCATCTTAGGCTTGACAAACAGGAATTTCCTACAAACTTCGACACAGAAAAACACTAATAATTTGTGCATGCTTCAGGGAAACAAAGCGAAAAGGTAATCTGTTCCCTGAGAGGATTATTTACTTCAGGCTTACAGAAGGGCATCTAACCTATGAATAGAGGGAACAGATAAACAAACTGTGCTCTCTTACCTGAGACTGTTTTCAAGCCTTCAACCAAACTTGAAACTTTTATACCACTCTTAACAATGTGGGAATGTGGGACAGACTGGCAGCATAGCATGAGACACTACGAGTAACCTTTGCAACAATGCGACGTATTTTGACCTTATAAATCGGCTGCAGGAAACAATGCATAAAAGTTGGGCCAAAGATGCAAGGTCTCATATTGTATATCATGGTTGTGTATAGATAACACCTACTCGCTTAATCATTAAGGACTTGTGTTAGAAGAAACCACAGTTACTAGTTGCAATGCAGCTAGAATATATAATGCATAGTTCCCAATTCCCATTCTTGCAATCTTCCTTCCAGTAAATCCTCACAGAAACTTAGAAGTAAAAACATGATTTGAAAGCATCTAAAACAATTCATCAGGTTCTCGTTAAAGAAATAAAATACCTGCAGCTCTTCAGCGCACTTTGACAACACGGGAGGAGGAAGAAAAGTATTCAGTGGATCATCTATTTTTACTTCTTCAGAAATAACAGGAGCTATCTCAGCCTCAGCTATTTTAGGCTCTGTTCCAGTAGAATCAATTGCCATAAGGGTCTCAGATCTTGGCTCTTCAGGTAAATCAGAAGGTTGAGGAAGTTCCGGTTGAGTGCTTGGTGTCAAGAGTCGAACACTTCCAGAAGGTGTTCTTTCTTCAAAATTCCCTACAGAAATTCAAAACATTTTTTTAGAAAAGAAAAAAGAAGAAAATGAGACTAGAAAATGCAGATGCTTAAGAAGATCTAATTTCTAAATATGGAACACTTAAAAAGTGAATAAGAACTTAAAGGATTGATGTAATCATGTATCATATTGCTCCGAGGATGATGACAAGACGGTTATACAGCTTTTAATGCTAAGATATCACTAGTTGATACTATTTCCTCTTAAACTACATTTTATTTCAATTATAAGATTTTTTAGGGAATCTATTCTGTGAGATCTGCATCAGCTTTTTTGTTCAAATTTTCTATGTAGGACTTTCCATTTAAAAATTGTCCAGTGAAGCTATCTCCCTTTCCACTTTTTCCATGACTATATCATATATTAATTATTCTGCATCAGAAGCATGTAAAAAAATTCAATAACTTGTACATAAATTGTAACCTAAAAAGTAAATATGTTTCTCGCATCTATAGTATGATATCAGTCATATGGTACCTTTTTCTTTTATTTTTTAAAGGAGGCCATAGCCTGGTTTTGAACCTAGGAGCCTAGGACCTTGCACAATTCCATCCTCCTCGATCTTTCAGGACATTATTTTTATACTAATTTCAAGTATTTACTTTAAATTCGCACCAAGGCGTCCATGTAGCTTCTCCATCCCAATACCAAGTTCTTGATTCTCGGTGCTAACATGGTTAGAATCTAATGTTGCAGAGAACACATAGTGACAAAGTAAAAAGCTAGAAACATAAAGCTATGTAAAACTAATATATATATGATATCTCAAAACTCAAGTTGAACATGGCAGATGGAATACACAATCATTCACCCTTGTGTCATCCTTGCAAGTTGCAACCAAACATATAACTGATATAAGGATAAACATGCAAGTATCACTAGATGAAGATGCTAGGCAAGTAGACTAAACAAAGATGTGTACAGTTTACCAGCAAAACCAGGTATAAACTATAAAGCATACTGTAAAAGAAAAAGAAAGGCACAAACACAAAATTAACTTTCGCAAGAGGCATGATGCAAAATGACAAAGTAACATGAATAAATATAAAAAGTATGAATTTTGTACTTGACTTTTTTGCAAAACATAGCACGTCCTATTTTATGGGGAATAGGAGAGCTGCTTTTTTTCCTTACAATGAGAGAGGGCTGCATCCAGAGAACCACTGGTTACCTATTATGACCACAGAAATTTCTAACATATAAACATAACAAATTTACAAAGCGAGAAAGCAGACAGAATCGTAGCCCCTTATCCAATGCACTTCCTTCATCTGACAAGCACATAAACCTTTTCCACACAAGAAACTGTGCAGGCCACCTTATTTGAATTGCTGAAGATTTTTAACAATAAGCCATTGATCTATCTAGATAATCCACTAAACAACTTTTTTCACCCATAATCCCCAGGAAAACAGAAACTTAGTTCAATAGTGCATATGCTTACACCAAGGTTCAACAACTCTGATTCAGTTTGCAAATAGGTTTTTGAGTGGTTTGGCTAGCTTCTATATGTTTTTCGGGAATCACTTTTAAATATGAATGTCTAGCATATTTATGTATGCATACTAAAGATAGCAGTTGCCAGCTGATATTGTGGTTTAAGTACTTTTGATCATTATTGGTATCTACTTAATAATATGCAATAAGCCCAATCTAAAAATTCTGCTACTTGACTAGTTACTTCAATAATTTGGTGGTTGAAACAATGAAAATCAAGTTACGCAATCAAACAATTAACCGATTAAAGGTTTAAACTAAATGGAACCAAAATTAAACGAAAGGTGAAGCAAAGAGAGGCAACCAGGAGGATGAAGGAGTTTATTTCCCCATTGTCCTCATTCTATAGAATTTCAGAAGTTATCTAAATTTGAACTGCAACTGACCTGTATTTAACCAATGCAATTTTTCATAGGCTGTCTCTTCGAAATATTTAAACCGAAACATGTCCTATGGAAGCCTATCCGAGATGGCCAAAACCCATACGTTTCATCTGAGACCTTGTTCCTTCATTTATGCATGTATACATGTTATTCAGTCATAACTTTTCTAATTCTCAGATAATTTTATTTCTGCAGTATTATAGAATCTATTTGTAAACTTGAATGAATCTAGTTAATTGGTATACATTTTTAGTCAAAGGGGCTGGAAAGTTACTCAAGGGTTTAAAATTTTCCCTAATTAAAGTTCACTTGCTGCATGAATTTGAAAGGAAATGTTTCAAATGAGGATAGAAAGAAACAGAGTTTGGACTTTCTTTTCCGACTATGCAAATTGCACATGCCACATAGAGGGTGATTAGGGGGCTTATTTTTTGGTTAAACTAGCTTATAAGTTAGCTTTCTCATATCTACATGTTTGGTAAAATACCAAATAAGTTAGCTTATAAGCACTATTTTATGGTATGCCTACAGGGTGTTTGGGACGGCTTATTTTTTGGTCAAACTAGCTTTTAAGCTAGCATTTTTATTTCTATCTATTTGGTAAAATACAAAATAACTTAGCTTATAAGTCACATTTTAAAAAGCTGGTATACCTCAGCTTTTGAAAAACTAACTTATAAGCTCACCTAAATAAGCTAGGTTTGACCAAACAGATTATTATATCATCCAAGCAATTTTTGTAATATTTTTATCATAAAAGCCAAAAGCCACTAAAAGCTAACATAACTTATAAGTTTCAAAAAATAAGATTTCCCAAACACTCTCCTAGTTTTGAATAACTAGCTTATAAGCTCACCTCAATAAGTTAAGTGTTACCAAACAAATTACTATTCTACCCAAACAAATTTTACACAACTCTTATCATTAAAGCCAAAAGCCGCCAAAAGTTAACATAGCTTAAAAACTTCTAAAAATAAGCCCCTCCAAACACCCTCATAGTATCCCAGACTTTACTCCTAAAACAGAACAATTGAGATATGAGTGACATGTATGTCGTTATATTTAGTCAGAGTTTGCAAGCAAAAATGAATGAAAAACAAATATTTTACTTAGCTAGGAATTGTTATGAAAAGTTGAGATTTACAGGTGAAAATAAAAATATAGCCTAAGATTTACAGTTTACAGTATACATGGCATCTGGGAGAAAGAGTCCTGTTATCAACCTGGTATATCAATCTATTTATTGGTTAAATTAGGCTCATGAAAGGTAAAATGACTATATTTCTATTTTAGAACATTGCAACATTATTACGATTTACGAGATTTACATCATATAACCACCTCAGGTGAATCTGATTCCACTCCAAGAAACCACTATTTGCAAAACCAAGGCATGATCAAGCATCTTCCTCGATTATAACAACATTAGATTCCCCTAGGTGACCTTCATTTTCTAATAATTGTGCTTGTTAGTTTTAACAGGTCAAAGCCAAGCAAGAACAATATGTTGCCTTTCCTGCTTGTTTAATCTAGATGCAGGCAAAGTGAAGATTATAGAAGCTCATCTAGATCACATATAAAATCAATGACATGAACCAGCTTACATCAAAATCGATTAGTTTTATAACCAAATACATTATCAGAAAGAACAGTTACCATCAGGAGTCTGAGTATCCATTCCAACCACCACTCCGCCCGTGCTCATTATTATCTCCCCCTCCTGCAAAATGCACAAGCAATCAAACCAACAAAAAATTCCAAACACCAAATCGATAACAAGTTGAAATTACCTCAGATTCCGGTGACATTGCCGCTTCATCGTGCTCGTAGTCCACAATCCCTAGAGCTCCACTTCTCTTCTGCCTGTTAACAGCCTCAGGAGGAGGTGTGGGCGAGGGCGACGGAGCGTGATGCATCGGCGTCGAGCGCTGAGATTTCGGCCACGGCGGTGGAGTGGGGCTCCTAAGGGATTTGATCTCAGGCGATGGAGAACTGAGATTTTGAGGGGATTTTGTGGGGAAGTAGCCTGTATGAGGCTCAGAAGCGCTATCGTGCGCCGTCTTCTCGGTTTCTTGATCGGTTCGAACTCCGGCGCTGGAGCCGTCCTCTTGCTGTTGATGTTGGTGGAGATGTTGCTGGTGTTCCTGTTCTTCTTCTTCTTCCTCCTCTTCCTCGTCGTTGTACATAGACAAGAGAGCGATTCCTTCGGTTTTCGACGCCATGGCGCTTTAGAGAGATCAAGGGGAGCTGGATTAGAGCGAAAGGAAGTGATTGAGTGTTGTTCGTAGAAACTAGAAACGTTGATTTGGGTGGAGCGAACTGATCAAATCGATTTGGGCTTTTGGGATTTTTTAGGGTTGTGATTCTCGTGATGTACCTGATATTTGATTTGGATCGGATTCATCCTTTCTCGTGAAAACGGATAAAGGTACATCCACCCGGATCCACAATTCTACTCGATGAAGAAGTGAGAGGTGAATAGGGGTGGAATCGAATCGAATTTGAACGAATAGTGCAATGTTCAAATTCGAGTTCGGTTTATATGATGCTATTCGTGTTCGAATTCGAATTCGATTCAAATAGTAATACAAATTCGAATTAGCTTCGTTTATTTATATTGATGTTTGAAAAAATTTCGCGAATATTCGATTAGCGTTACTCTGCAACTTTGATTTCGAATTATTCGTCAAATCTTTGATATGTATTCGCTAATAATTTGAAAATCATAAAAAAATAAATATAATCAGTAAACAAAAGGGTTTTTTTTACCCTTCCAGTGAGAAAAAGCAGAGAATCACGCCACGAAATCTCCAAGATCTGCAGAGATCGAGGGAAGTGGGCGTCGTCACGGGGAGGAGCGCAGGTCGTCGGAGAGGGAAGAGGGCGTCGTCGCGGCGAGGGAGGACAGCGTCGGCGTGGAGGGAGCAGGGCGTCGGAGAGAGAGGAGCGCAGGTACTCGGAGAGGGAAGAGAGAGTCGTCTCGGGGAAGGAGGAGGGCGTCGTCGCGGGGGAGGGAGGACGGCGTCGGGGAGTGGGAGGAAGCGGAATGTGGAAACTCAGTGATCGTGAAAACCCTAGGCCCCGTGCCCATTTATTTAAATATGGGTAGAAGTTGTAATAAAAATTCGGATGGATAATATTTGCGACAAGTTTAATTAATAGGATTAACATATAAAAAATTATTGAATAGTTAATAATTAGCTAAACTGAATATATCTTTAGTTAAATTCTATTTGTTTATAAGTCGAATATTAAAAAATATTTATTTAGTATTAAATGAACTGTCTGATCGAATATGACTGGATATCTCGACGAATATTAATCAAATTGTTTATTAAGTATTTGGTTCGCTTCCACCCATAATCGTGAATACGATCCACACAAGGAATAGACCCGGATTTGCATGTGGATTTTGACTTTCGTTTGAGTTAAACGATATCTTCATAGTTTGAATTAGTCCCCAAACTCACTGAAATTGCTATTATGTCCCCAAAACCAAAGCACTTGAGATAGTGTAAAATTAGTAACTTGGACAAATTTTCAAAACCAACCTTTTTCGGTTTTTATTTGCAAAAACCGACCGCTTTTGAAATAATTACAAAAAACGACCTGTTTTTAACCTAGCGCTGAAAATAGGTCGGTTTTTGTAAAAAGTTTTCCGAAACATCATGGGAGTTCAACTCCCGTGAAGTTTATCGAGAAATTAAACTTCACGGGAGTTGAACTCCCGTGAAGTTTAATTTCTTCTTAAAACTCCACGGGAGTTCAACTTCCGTGGAGTTACAGTCAAATATCCCCAGAGAAGCGATCTCTGAGAAGTTGGGACTGTAACTTCACGGGAGTTCAATTCCCGTGAAGTTGCAGGTTATCCAAAACATGCACAGCCTGTTGTGCATGTTTTGTATACGTACCTGTTAACTCATATATATGCCAATTTATTTGCAAACAACAATATATATATGATTCAACCATGAATTATAACTCATATATATGCCAATTTATTTGCAAACAACAATATATACATGATTCAACCATGAATTAAACACACACGATTATGTATATGAACAATAATTTATCTTCAAGAGTTTAGTATTTGAAAATTCAGGAAAGTTACAAATTTTAACAAAATAAGTTTAAATACAACCCAATATAGCTCCCATTCTTCCTCTCCCTCTCTTCCCCCTCCCCCTCACTCTTCCCCGCCCCCTGGGTTCCTGCTGATGAGCCTCAACTATCTGAGTATCCAGGTGTGTATGAAGCTGCGAAGTGCCGGCTCCATCGGCATGCGAAGTGCCGGCGTCATCATCACGTGGTCGTCGACGTCGAGAGTACGCCCGCCCAAATGAGCGAGACCTGTCCTCACAGCCTGCGAACTCGTCGACGTGAGTCCTATGAAACATCTGTGCTATGCTCTTCTTGATCCTGCTGATGAGCCCTAACGCCACCTGATCCTGAATCTCAGTCACGTGCGCATCAATATCAGCATCAATGCTATCTAAAACACGGACCTGCGTGGTAAACAATTTATTAAGTATCAACTCAATAAAAAATGTTATAATTTAGCTTAGAAACTTACGTAATCTCTCTCGTTCATCCCACTAGGGATGTAACTATCTGTCGGTGGGCGTGGCATGTGTCCAGCTAAGGGCTGTGGGTCACGCGTGATCCATCTACGTGTGATACCCCAATATCAACGCATATACGTGGTATAGTCAATAGTTGTGGACCTCGTATCCTGTATGCAATCCAACCTGTGAACCCACCTGTCTATGTAGGCCGCACGAACTACGGCCCCGTCAGTCTGCTGCGATGTAGGGCGCCACCGACGATTGATCTGCTCGACAGGATCTGGAATATGCTGAGAGAGCGCAAACTGTCGTAGCACACGGTCCGGGACATGCATCTCTACGATCTCCTAAGTCGGGACTATCTCGGCAGATAGGTGCAAGAGAATGCATATCGAGCTCCGGCGGTGTATAGGGTCTCCACTTGAACTGAAACAATATAAAAAATTTATCAGCATCATACAGAAAAACTATAATATTCATACTTCTTGAGTTTTATATTTACATGTTCGTGTTGGAGGCCATCAAGCTCATTTCGGTAAAACTGGCGGTGACGCGTCGCTAATCTGTACTGAGTGTATCGCACATTATACCTATATGTAGAATAGCGAATATATAAGTACAAATATTCAAGTTACGAATGAAATATGTGTGTGTACAATTATACCTGTATGCCAAGGGATACTGCCCCTCCAAGTCACGGTGCATAAGTAAAGTGGGTCGTCCAATATGAATGCGCTCTCATGACCAAATCTGTATCAACGTACAGCATCCCTTGAATTCTTTATTCTGCATCAGAGATACTCTACTCAATTCTCGATACAAATATGCCAACACCGCACTGCCCCACGATAATGCGCCGCATACACCGAAATCCTCCAGCAATGGCAGCCATTGTGCATGTACGAGAGTCTTGCTAGCATCAGGAAATAGTACGCACTCTATCATGTGCAATATGTATGCACGAGCATGAAACCAGAGCATCTCAATAGAGGCATCCTCTGATATATCGCTCTGAAATGTCTGACGAAGCCACGATAGCTTCATCGCACCACTCCTCAAGTCGGGAACCTGACCAAGAAACCTAGCACATACCTCCAGCCAACTATGATCATCGGTGCCCGTAACTGCCGGTCCATCGATCCGGAGTCCAAGTATGACGGCCACGTCCTGTAAGGTGATGGTGCACTCCCCTATATGCATGTGAAAGGTGTTGGTCTCTGGCCTCCACCTCTCAATAAGTGTAGTGATGAGCGGCCAATCAAGCCTAATATAACGAATCGTCGAACACTGTCGAAAACCGGCCTGAGCGATCAGTAGTAGTACCCTCTCATCCTCAATGACCCAAGCCAAATGACTCTAGGAATGCTCGATCATCGTGATGTCTGGTACGGGCTGCACATAAAACGAGAATCAGTTTTAAGTATATTCATAAAAAAATTACATTAATCGAAGAAATATATATCTAATTTATTCATATTACCTCTCCCGAACCAATATGGTCTGAACAATGACTCGTCTGAAGGTACAAAACGTCGGGATTTTCCGGTCCCGGATCCATAATGAATAGACCTGTGATTAAAATATGAGCATATATACAGAGTGCAAGACGCTACATAATACAAGTGCATGGGTGAAATGAACACAGTATCATACAGAGAATATTACAAATAACGAGTATCAAACGCTTCAAAGATAACAAATACGAATGACATACATGATCTGACATAGTGCAAAACGCTACATAATACAAATGCATGGGTGAAATGAACACAGTATCATACAGAACATATTACAAATAACGAGTATCATACGCTTCAAAGATAACAAATACGAATGACATAGTGCAAAATGCTACATAATACAAATCAACGCTTAATACTAACTGGACACCTATTTTTGTTGTGACCCGGTTGATCACATTTACTGCACTTATTTCTCCTCCTAGCTCCTTCACGTCCGCCATCCATACTATTTCTAATACACACGAAACGAGGGTGCCCTGCCGATCTTTTATACAAGGGAGGTAATATCCGTGGCCCATCTTGTGTCCAACGTCGACTATCGTATGGTGGACGAAAACACTATTTGTACGTTTGTTGATAGTTGTATGTAGAATACCAAGCCGCGACAAATTCATAATGTGAAATGCGAGCACCACCCTGTAGGTCAGAGCAAGCTGCTACAACATGTGAACAAGGAATCCATTGTAGTTGCGGTACATTGCAAGTGCACGTACAAGTGTGATCCACCAACATATTGACTTTGTAAGAGCGACTTTCTTTATGGGTTATTCCCTCGAGCACCTCTCATTCATTAAAACTGTATCGTACGACCTGCAAGGACCGAGCTTGTACAATCCGAGCCACTAGCATTTCATCAACCTTCGGTGTTAGCTCTGAGCAGATATTTTCACCAAGTTCTCAACGTCGAAGAAAGAATTTATTAAGCATGTAAAAAGTTTTAGCAACTAGTGCCTGTATTGGCATGTCGTGTGCTCCCCTGAGCACGCTATTGAAGCTCTCAGACGTGTTCGTAGTCATCATACATAACCGTTTGCCGCCATCCTCACATAAAGCCCACTTATCAACATTGTTTGGACCCAAACTAGCTTCGATCCAATCATGTGCAGCTAGTGAAATGAACTTAATCCTCTCTCGTATTTGTTCATAAACATATTTTTCTGTTGCACAACCGGCTTGCCAAAGTAAGTCTTGAACCTGAGCGTTTCCATACTTCTTCTTGAAGTTATCTCTAATATGTCGCAAGCAATAGCGATGTGCATGTGGTGGCGGGAAATGTCGTTGGAGTGCTCTTGGAATTCCTTTCATCCTATCGGATATGAATGTAATCAGCCGCGTCCCCACAGTAGGGGTATGATATCTAATGCATGCAAAAAACCAAGCCCAATTCTCTGTGTTTTCAACATCAACCGCTGTGAATGCTAAAGGAAACAACCCGCCATCCGCGTCAACTCTGGTTGCAACAAGCAAAACGCCTTTGTATTTACCATATAAGTGAGTTCCATCAATGCTAAGAAGAGGACGGCAATATCGAAACCCCTCAGTACAGGGCCCAAATGCCCAAAATACACCGGTGAACCGCTGTTCTCCGCCATCAACGGGGTTCGAAGATACTTCGTAGACAGTCCTCGAATTTTTTTTTAGTGCTTCAAGATAATGAGGTAAGATCTCATACGAATTATCCCAATCCCCAAATATTTTTATCATCGCCTTCCTCCTAGCATTCCAACACTTGTGATATGATACATCCAAGTTAGTGGCTTTATGCACTAAAAGACGGATATCTTTCGGTCTTAGATCAAGATCCTCCCTCAGATGCGGTAAAATCAATCGATATATAAAAGAAGAGGACACATTCTTGTTATTCATCTCTAATCGAGGATTGCTACAAGTGTAGAGTCCATTGTATACCGTGATTTTCAATTGCCCACCTACTCTTGCACCCGAGCGTGAATTAAGCTTCCACGAACACCTCGCATTGCCGTCGTGGTGTCCACTATTATCTTCGACATTGTCATCTTTGCGATAGAAACAAACCACATTATAGCTTGTAGTATTATTTTTGGTTGGCCTGAACTTCACATTTTTTGCAATGTAATACGTGCGAATAGCATGGATCAATTTCTCCTTACTCTCGTAATCTCCCTTCATGAATGAGAAGTCCTCGGCCTGTGTATCAACACCGCTATTAGTGCCGATAGGAACACTTTCCATCGCGGAGTTATCAATACATTCATCTCCTTGAAGTTCATCGGGCGGCGGATCCTCTAAGACGACATACTCATTATTAACATAACATCCGTCGATGTGTTGGTTTTCCCCATCATCACGATCTATCAAGGTCATGCTATTAATTTGTAATCCCTCCTCTTCATCATCATTCTCGGATTCGACACTTGTATTATCTTCTTGAATTCTCGTGTTAGAATCGAAAGCATTTGAAGTGCCCACGAATGAAGGACCGCTCATGTATTGTGATTGTGTCCAACATTCATCTTATTGAGGAGATAAAAAGCCTACGGAATCAACTTCAGGGTCCTCCAACATGCGGGAATACATTCCTTCGTAATTCAACGATTTGCCCAAATCTCTCTGATGTTTTTCAATGAACAATTCGACCGAATGCTTCTCGTCGTATAAGACATGAATGAGACCCATATCGTAGTCACTTGATATTTGAATGCTACTTGTTTTGTTCCCCACAACAGGATAATTGCAAACCACACTGAGGTGATACTCACGTGAGTTAGTTAATGTAAGTTTGTGTAATTCATTAACCAACTCATTGAAAGTACACGATTTTGTTATGAACAATGGTCTCGTCGTGCCTCCTTCGTAAACGGACATATTATTTTCAAGGTAATTAATCTTCCCATCATAAGAACAGAGAATTATAATTCGATCGTTCATCGTTACCTCTGAAGAGTAAAAAATTCAAGATCAATATTACACGAAAAGCCAAATAAATATTGATTGTTACTAATTTTTACATTTAGGTAGTAACTCTAATTTCCACATTAATTGATAATTTCACCTCTAAATACACAAAATTATTTAATACATCTTCACAAAATTCGTAAATAATTCATAATTAAATTCTAAAATCTAATTTATGTCTTACATATGTACAATCTAATTTTTCTTCACAAAATCTAAATAATTCACAATTAAATTCTAAAATCTAAATACACTAATTTTCAAAATTATTGATAATTTCCCCTCTAATTTCACAAAATTATTGATAATTTCCACACTAATTCTTCACAAATTTCACAAAATTATTGATAATTTCCCCTCTAATTTTCACATTTATTGATAATTTCCCCTCTAATTTTCACATTTAGTGATAATTTCTCTTCTAATTTTCACATTTCTTCACAAAATTCGTAAAATAATTCACAATTAAATTCTAAAATCTAGATTTTTACATGTAATCACAATCAAATAGTGAGAGTATACAAAAATTAGAGAGTACAGTTTTTTTAGGAAGAATTTACCTATTTTTCTCTATAAGACCGAGATCTGACGATCTGACGGCGGCGGTGAACGGAAAGGGGGCGGCTACGGCGGCGGTCGGAGGCTGGGGCGGCGGCGGTCGGGCGCTGCGGTGGCGACGGTACTGGGGCGGCGGCGATTGGGAACGAAGGTGTAGAAGAGTGTTTGTGGGCTGGGGTCGGGCTGGGTCACGCGCGGGTTTTATAGGGGGTGCCAAACTCCACGGGAGTTCAACTCCCGTGGAGTTACAGTCAAATATCCCCAGAGAGTCGATCTCTGGGAAATTGGAACTGCAACTTCACGGGTGTTTAACTCCCGTGAAGTTTAATTTCTCGATAAACTACACGGGAGTTGAACTCCCGTGATGTTTCAGAAAACTTTTTATAAAAACCAACTTGTTTTCAGCGCTGGGTTGAAAACATGTCGGTTTTTGTAATTATTTTCAAAAGCGGTCGGTTTTTGCAAATAAAAACCGAAAAAGGTTGGTTTTGAAAATTTGTCCTAAGTAACTTCCTTGCAAAATTCATCCAAATTCTTAAACCATGATTGGATTAGTGCTTTAACTATGTGTGGGTATTTATTAATTTAGCCTCCTAAGTAAATCCCGCCCTTTGATGTTAGTTTTACATTTCTTTTTAGTTATCGCGTATCTTCCGGGAAAGGAAAAAGTTTCCGCTCATTTGCCCCTAACCTTATTTAGTACACAGAAATAAAGTGAAATGAGAACGGAAAGGGGCAAGGAACAGAATGTTCAATCTCATTTTCACATTTTATGCGCAGCTACAAAACGAAATGAGATTAAACTTAATTCAAAGCTATGTATTTTTTTAATCCCCACTTAAATGGGAATGATCATTCTTATATAACGGAGGAGGGAGCATTTCTAGAGAACCGGCATTCCAACCCCTAAAAAGCTTGTGTTGCACGAATGATAAACAGAAATAAGTTATCAAATTCATTCCAACAAATAATAGTCGTAGCCATATTAAGTTATGAGAAATAAAAAAAAGTTATTTAATTTCTATGAACTATTTTGTAAAACTATTTGTAAGCTAAGGTTCATGGACCATCTTCTTACAAACCATCTTTTTATTGACTAATTACCTCTTTTTAGAGCTAGAAATGAATCGAATAGAATAGAAAGATGTTTATATTTATATTCAGTTAAAGATTTAAATTAAAAATGATTCTATGAATTTCTTTGAATCCAAATACTTTTCAAATATTCACAAATATTGATCAAAACATTGCCATATTTTTATTTGATTTATAATTCATAGTTTGTGAATGTTAAACTAATTAATAAAAAAGATGTTTCTATATGGTTAAATAAATTTTGTTTGAAATTCGATATAGAGCTATTTGAGTTTGTCAAAATTAGTATAAAACTCAAATAAAAATATAGATACTTAAAAAAAACATAATACCATGCTTATAACAGTACAAATTACCAGAGAGAAAATGCTCAACAAATTTTTGATAATCAAACGAGTTGAATATACATTGGATTAAATTTTATTTATTTATCAACCAAATACTAAAAAGTATTTGTTTACCGTTAAATGAGCTATTGGTTCAAATAGGACCAAACAGTCACATGAATGAATTGTTTGTCAATTATTAGATTCTTTTTCCCCACTACTTTCTACAATTATTAATGAATTATTTAAGGAAATATCAAGTAGGCCAAGGTTCATGACATAAAATGTCTATCAAACATTAGATTATTAGACTATGAGATTCGTGCATGAATAAAGTGGGTGGCGATTTTTTGGTGCATATTTTATGGCATGGATCAGGTCTGCTGGATGCTTTCTCCAAATGTTACTATCTTCGTATCTTTCTCTACCCTATAAATTTTGGTTTAATACTTTATTTTTTATATTTTTTTATTGCCTAGTCTATGACATATTGATGCTCTCTGCGTGAACCTTTGAGAAGAGTAGAGGAAGAAAGGAGGCAAAAGAGAAGGGTGAAATTGATAAGTATAAGATCACGAGAAAAGAGCATAATAGATTTTCCACCTTCAGCTTGTTATTTTAGGATATCACACAATTTTTGGCATTCCCAATGGTGGAGGAAAAAAAAATTTCCGGAATTTATTTTCATGATGGATAACTTATAATTCAGTAAATTAAGATATGGTGTAATTATACAAGAGTGACTTTATGGTTTACGTATCTATACGAGTAATCATGAAACTATGTATTGTAGTTACATATATTTAATATTAGGAGCTGCTAGTCATCTGGGTTGAGGGTCACCTTTATAGTTACATCTAATAATTTCAGGATTAATCAGGGTAGATACGCTGATTTCAGGATTACTCATGTAATTACATCATAACTTAGGTACCAGACTGTGATTAATCCGTTTTATCAAAGAAGAATTTTTTATAGTTACATCTAATAATTTCAGGATTAATCGGGGTAGATACGCTGATTTCAGGATTACTCATGTAATTACATCATAACTTAGATACCAGACTGTGATTAATCCGTTTAAGAAGAATTTTTCAAAACAGACCCATTCCAACTTTTTTTTAAACCGACCCTTTTTTTATTTAGCAAAACCGACCCGATTTTGTAATTAGCTACTTAATCACCTTCCTAAACAGTCGGGTTTAGCAACCCCGACTATTTAGTACATTAATTTTTAGGGTTTAAGGCTTCTAATTAGGGTTTAACACATTCCTAAATAGTCGGGGTTAGCAACCCTGACTATTTAGGATGGTGATTAAGCTGCTAATTATAAAATCGGGTCGGTTTTGATAAAAAAAAAAATTGAGCCGGTTTAAATAATTTTTTTTTTGAAATGGGTCTGATTTGAAAATTTGTTCTTTTATCAAAATCTATTTCAGAATTACAGTTTCCAGGCCGTAATTACCAAAAGTATACTGCAACCAAAATACTACCGGAGCTCTCTTTTGTTAGCTTTACTTCCGACCTTTTCACCTCAATGTAAGTGGGTTCAGTCACATATTTAGCCGGAACCAGGATCCAAATAAACCGGCGACTTCGTCAGTTATCGCCGGCAATGGAAACCGACCAGTGGTCGCCGGTAATGGGTACCGACCAGCGGTCGCCGGTAAATGCTATATAATTTTGCTTGTATTTTCATCATCATAGAGTTATCACGATCTCCGTTCCTTTATTTTTCCAAGTAATTTGATGCCGATCAACCAAAATCAAAGTCCTCGATCCTTCTTCGAAAACCTAATTCCGAAAATCCCTTATCTAATCAAGAACCCTAATTGTCTCCAAAAGTTGCCCTTTTAATAGATAAACGTAGAGGTATTATGAATTTATCCAAATTTTCAATGTCATCTGAGATAAATACAAGTTTTTTCTGAGCTAAATGAGGATTCTTTCTTTATGGCGAAGTGGTTAGGGATTTAAGCAAATTGGCAATGGTCCTGCTTTTGTTTAAATTCTGCCCCTGTTAAGTAAGTTTTCTGTACGGAAACAATTATCATGTTCGATAGAGAACCAAAACTACAGACATCAATCCTATTTAAAGCATAATTTTTTTATTCGGTAGCTATAGCACGAATTGCTAAAATTTTGGGTTTTATGAGGTTTGCTTGCTTCTCATCGATTTCACCATCATTATTACAAATGAAAGCCTTGTTCAAGAATTTTCTAGCCTAAGTAGCAATGATGCTTATTTTATCGTCAAAAACCGTGAAATGGTTCGGGTACTATTGTTGAAATACTAGTTAATGCTGATGTGCACGCTTCCTAAATGGCTCTGAAGGTGATGCTTCTTGGTGAGGAAAAAATTGGCGTGCATGTTACGCTTCAAATATTAAGTTTCCCCCATCAGTCAAAAGCTAAGAAACATGGGACCATAATCTGCATATATGTGGATGATATTGCTTTCTGGTGGTGGGATTGTGGGAGGTGAATATCCTTTGTTATAGCTAATTAGTGACGCAGAATTCTGACGAACGTGCTTGAAGTAAGACCGAGCTTCCAAACATCTAGAAAGCAGGCTTTATTATCTACGAACATTTATACTCTACGTAGTCTCAGCATACATTTATCTTTAGCTTAATCTTGTAATACAATACCATATAATCAACGATCATAATACAAACATAAATACTTTTTACTCATTGAGTTGCAATCTTACATACATCTTAAAATGGCACCTATTTTTATAAAGCATGCGACGGGTTATTGGCTGAGTTATCCTCGGCTTTGATGATCTCTTTTTTATGAAGTCATAAGATGGACAGTTCACTACTCCCTGGAGTTTGATTAGTAGAATATACTGCAAATTTTGCATAGAAATAAATTAAGTATTAACAGACTTCAAAAGACAGCAAATTGTGGACCACATGCCTTCTGTATGATTACATACCCTTCTGATCTGTACATTAAAATATTTATAAACATACACACATGACATATTTAGATGGCTGCAGGGTTCTAGATTCATATGCAGCTGTAGGTTTTGTTAATCTTTAAGTATGTTTGCTATACCTTCAGCATAAGGTGGCATGTCTCATTGTGAAGATTATTGATGCCTGCTTTACACCATCTTCTCAAATGACTCAAATTTGTTAAAAAATGACCCCAAATCTGTAAAGGAAGAAATTATTATCATGTGTAGCCCTTTCTTCCATATGTAAAGTTCCTCTGTGTCATTCCCTAACACTGCAAACTATGCAATCAAATCATTCCTTTCCAATAGACCTTATGTACGAGCATCAGCACATTAACACAGTTAATTGGCATGTGCAAGTGCAAGTTTCATTTCAGTTTCGCGTTTATCATTTGACTTATTGGTAAGCATGTCATATATAAAACATGAATACCACAAATTAGAGCTAATATATAAGTTTCCAATCCTTTTGCAACTTTGTTTGCTCTGTTCTTTGTTTTTGATGTAGCAGCTTCATTAACCAATGCAGGATGACACTGCAGTTGATAATGGGACATGTGGAATATGTACAGATATTGTCATAGACAGAGGGGTTCTAGACTGTTGCAATCACTGGTAGGTCCTGGGCATGCAGGTTCCTCTGTCTGTCTCAGCTTCAAATACTTCCCCGCACATTATCCTAATAACTTTCTGGCTGATACTTTTCCTTGTTTAAATCCTCTCAATGATTAACATACATAAGCTTCGCATTTCCTAGGTTTCTAGCTTTAAAACTATTCTTCTCAGTGAGCAATTTCTTTGTTTGTCGGATCCTTGCCCTTGTTTTTGGCCTGTGCTCATGTCATGCCCTCTTTTTTTTTTCCTTGCATATGCTCACTTCATGCCCTTTTTTCTCTGCGGCATGTGCTCACATCATGCCCTCTTTTTCTCAGGCCTTTGTTTGTTGTTGCTTTCAAACATGACTCGTTCTAGTACGTTTTGCATGATTTCATTTCTCTTTACCACTTTTCTCCATCTACAACAGACCTGAAATCTCTTGCACTGTATATTGGTTCCTGACAATCTATACTCTAGACGTTTTTTTAAGATGAATGTTCTAAGTTCTTGCACTTATAAATACATTTACTGAATGCCAGGTTTTGTTTTGCGTGCATTGACAACTGGGCTACCATCACAAGTCTCTGTCCAATGTGCAAGAACGAGTTTCAGATGATAACCTGCCTTCCAGTGAGTTAATATTCATCTAACCCAATTTTTGGCCAACATTACACAAGTCTATTCCCAGGAAACCTCTTTCCTATGGAAAAGTTTGTAAGAGTGCCACCGTAAATTTCTTACAATTTCTTTTTGAATCTTATTGATCTGAATGATAAAGTTCTAGAATTTTAGATCTGCAGGATTACTTATTTCTTTAATTAACTAATTGAAGGTGTATGATACCATCGGAAACATCAAAGCTGAGGATTATTCACTTTCCAGGTAGGAGATACTACATTCTGTCCTTCTTTATGCATCTTCATTTAACTTTGAGCTTTCAAATACTCACTGACTTTCTGTGGAGTTAGCTCCTAATGTTGCAGCCTTGAAGAGCATCCTTTGACAAAATTGTATGCCATTTTATTTATAGCTGAATTTTATCATCATAGCCTATATTGCATTTCTATTTGCTGCTTGTCTTATTTTAAGTATACTAGTATG
The DNA here is from genome assembly GCA_022839385.1 of Asparagus kiusianus. Taxonomy (NCBI): domain Eukaryota; kingdom Viridiplantae; phylum Streptophyta; class Magnoliopsida; order Asparagales; family Asparagaceae; genus Asparagus; species Asparagus kiusianus. The sequence goes on along the minus strand of BQKN01067043.1, from coordinate 287,508 downwards.
CAATACGTGCGATGCACGTGATGCATATTAAGAAATTATAAGAGTTGAATTATTTGAAGGGCAACTAATATTTTTCACCCAACAGCCTTACAGTTATTTATTAAATAGATTGATTAGTATAGGAACAACTATGTTAAATGAATGTTTATTTGAACACGTTAAATAAAAATTTCATGAGAACATAATAAATCATTCTAGATAAAATTGACCAAAAAACGTACGCATAAAGCTTTAAAAGTTTGATATTAAAATGACTGAAACTTTAGGAGATCAGATGCTAACTATAATTTGAGTTTGTATATATTGAGTCTTGATGTGTGCAAAATATACCTGACATGAGATCATTGTTTATATATATTATTTTATTTTTGGTAAATGGAAAAGCTTTATTTCGTTCACCATTGAACATTTGGGGTACATCACAAACTGAACATAAGGACCTGAGTTACAAAAGCATCAAATTACAAAAGCATCCAAAAGACAAGATTATGATCCGTCATTCCATCTCTTACATTCCTCGTCCAGTTTTCTGTTTAAAAATACTATTAAAACTAAAGCTTTAATATCATTGACAATGACATTATGCTCCGTAGATCTCTGAACAAATATACGCAATTTTTTTTGCTAGTGTATATGTGGTAGCTGAAAAACTCATCCTCTTCAACTATTGTTTGAATATGATCCCTCTTATTATGCAAGAAACCCGTCAACAAGATAATTTTAATAGAGAGGCCTCCACTCAAACATTACAATTCATAATCTCATTCCAAACTTGTATTGAATAAACACACTAAAAAATAGGTGATTGTGATTCTCTTCAAGACCGTGCACACTAAGCACAAGTTGGTTTGAAGAGAAAATCGCCATATAACATAATTGATCCTAGGTAAGGAGCTTAGAATGAAAAACATGGCATAATATGAAGAAGTGCTTAGGTATAGACCGGAATTTCATACAGTATTACTCTATTGAATAGGTAAAAATATAAAGGATAATTTACAATATAAATCAGAGATTAATATTATTCTCATCACAGTTAGCATGAATAGTTGAAATCAAGCCATTTGCACCACCAAAATATCCAGCAACATAATCTTTAACATTTAATATTTGCTTCCACATTCAAGAGTCCCTTTGGTTAGCTTGATCCTCCAAAAGAGTTGTATTTTTTTAAGTAAGTATCATGGATCCATTTGATGCATAAAAGACCATTTTTTAGGTGAATGAGCTAAATGAAATTGATAGCAATGACAACGTTCGAGGTCCTCATAGAATACATTTCTAAACCACCATCTCTCTTTTGTTAGCAAACAATATTCTAGAAAAGTAGAGAAATGTTTATAGATTGCTTAGTTTTCTCCCATAGAAAGCTCTCGTATAAATCATCTATGTTGCTCAGTATTTTTTTTGGCAAAATATAATTGCTAGTCCGAAATATTTGAATGCCTATAATAACACTTTTAAGAAGTTGGAGCCTCCCGGCATATAAAAGCTTCCTACATTTTATCCACACTCGAAACTGAAATAAGGATCATTGTCAATCATTGTTTATATCACTTTTATGTAAAGTAAATAAAACTAAGGTTTTTTCCTCTAAAAGAATAAATCTGAGCTACTGTGTTAACAAGTCTCCAATATGTATTATATATATTTGTCCATTTATTTGAACATATTTCTTTGAATTTTGGAGGATACTTTTTTTTTTAATTCTAAATATACATTTGCCTAAAGAACCTGACGTTATGTCCGAGAACCATAATCCATTAAAGCTGATACATAACCCAGCATGCACAAACTTTTGTCATCCCAACATCGTGAACACCATGTCATCACAACTTCCTATCCAATATTTTAACCCCTGAATACAACTTCAGATTGAGAAGACGTGACAAAAACTTTCGAAAATTATATGCCAACCTACCAGTTATATCCATATCCAATAAAATAATTGATTTAGTTTGAAATAATGGTCGTGTTATATATTAAGGTCATCCTCATTACTATTAAGGTGCAACTTCACTAAATTTTATGACACAAATCATACTAAAAATCATCTTATAGTTGTCAGATATAATTCGAAATGAGGAGAACTGGTGAATTTCGAAGGACATGAGTAATAAAAATTTATAAAAATTGTTAAATGGTTGGTGTGGAACTTTATTATGTTAGTTAGGTAGAATGAAGCACTGCTATTGTGAACACAAACACATGTTGGCATAAAAGAAAAAAGAAAGGAAAGAAACCATGAAGGATGAGGGCTTTTACATTTATATTTATGTTCAAGAGCTGATTTAGAAGCATGCACTCTCTATCTGTTTTTAAATTCTTATCTCTAACAAGCAAGTCATAGTATGTAAATTGATAAAGTATCCAAATTGACAAAATAAATCAACAGTCCTGTATCTTAGACCGTAGAACCATACATTTTAATTTATATTATCAATCTCTAGAAATTTACAAAGCTAAACTCTTTAAAAAATTTAGAATTTAGGTGAAATGATATTAAAAGGCTATTTTCCAGTAAAATAAATCGTAAGTTGATTAATGGAAAATAATAAAATATGATGAAATAATTACCTTGATAGATGGGTTCTTCCACCAACAACAAATCCCTCCAACAACTACATCATAAAAAATAAAAAGGAAAATTAACAAAATAAAAATATTACCAACAAAAAGGAAAATTAACAAAAAATATTACCAACAGAGAACAAATTACAATTGATAATCGACAAACTACATAATAATAATAAGAAATGAAGAATAAGAAACTATAATTATAATTACAGTTACAATTATTACAATTACAATTTACAAAAAATCAATATTTACCATCAAGGAATTAGATTATATTTTCTTCATGATAATCCAAAAAATTAGCAATTTGTATAAGCAAGAGGCTCTGTGAATTTAATATTTTTATTCAATTTAGAGTTGACAAAGGAGGAAATTTGAGTAGGCATTGTAATTAGTGGCAATTTATTGATCATGTAGTGAGATGGGATGAAATAGATCAAGGAGGTTGGGTTATGAGAGAGGAGAGGTAATTGATGGGTGGAGTTGCAAATTGAGGAGTCGTTTAGTGCCATAAGAGAAAAATCGGAGACACGAGAAGATGGATTTAGGGTTTTACCGAGAGATGCGAGAAGAGGGATAAGGAGAGAAAACCCATTTATGTTATCAATGTAAAGATCCAAAGGGAATGTTCTTCTCTTTTGGGAGTGAAGAAGTAGAAGGGGGGGGGGTTAGAGAGAGTCGGCATAATTTATCTCAGACAGAGAGAGAGATGGAAATCGGAACAGTAGAAGAGGGGAGAGAGAGAAACCGAAATAAATAACCATTCAAAAGTTAATTAATTAAATTATTAAATTTAGGAATTGGGTAATTAGAATTAGGATAGGATAGCCATTAAGAAAATTGAAATGGGCAAAATAAACATTCAAAAGTTTTGACAATGGTTTTTTCTTTTATAAGTAGTATAGATTGGGAGAGATGGATAACTTCTGTCTTGACTAAAGGTTTTGGAATTATCTGACTTACATACCATTTTGATCAAGTTCGACCTTGCAGCTTTACGCATAGTTTATGATTTTATTATTTATTTATTTTTACATTATTTATTTATTTTTACTTTTTTCGGGGGTGGGCTTAACACTTCCTTTCATCCTTCTTTTGTGCAGGCAAACTGATAGTTGATGTATATACCTTTGCCTTTACTTTACTTTGTGTATTTGTTTATTACTTTATTTCAAAATTTTCTTATTTGAAGTGGGTGGGGGTGGGGGGGGTGGGGGTGGGTTTGCAACATCGCCTTTCATCATTTTCCTCTTGTCTGTTCAATTTCCCTCTTGCAGCGCGTTTAGCACTATGCCTTTCTGATTCTCATCAATAGTCTATTCATCTTTTGATGCAGAGATGATGATTGGTGTATTCAAGGGAAAAACAACACCCTGTCCTTCCCATCATACTATATTGATGAAGATGTAATGACATTTGTAGTCATTTCATTAGGATGCTTCTGTTTCTATTTTCTAATTGTGCAACATCTGATATTTAATTTAACTATTCTTTACCATTCTTTTGCAGGCAGTTATATGTTTAGATGGTGACGGGTGCAAGATACGAAATGGTTTGTCAGTCGCTGAGGACGATTTAACTTTTGATACATCAATTGCTTGTGATTCATGTGATATTTGGTACGTAGAAGTCTGTGGTTGTGTTGTTTGATCTTGCTACATGATATTGCAATTTGCAACCTGCAAAATAAGATATATGTGGCACCGTATGAAAACATTCTTTGCTCGTCTTTTATTAATTTGAGGAGATTAGGTTTGACCTTTACATGTGCATTCCGTGCCGGCATTATTCTATCATTTTTGATGCCATGGTGGGATTACCATATATAGGATGTCAATCTGATTCTTCCATTCATGGTGTTATTGCTATAATTTCTTCCTAAGGCTGCTATGTTCGACACAGGTTCCTACCAAACAAGCTCGATGACCAGTTTGCGAGAAAGAGCTATCTGTTGTGGTTGTGTTTAAAGTTCATGTTGCTACTATGATGTGAATCTCCATAACTCCCCTAGTCTCGGAAAAAGTCTTGACAAATGAAATGGAAACAGTAAAAGAAAAAGTCTTCATCCCAATATGTTGTGGTTAACTATATGAATTCTTTTCTTCCATTAGCTCTGTTGAAGGCCATCCTCAGTTTAATTTGCACTTCCTTTTTATCTGCCTGCATCCATCTTCGATTGGACTTCTCTCTGGTCCTTGTCATTCCATTAAATGTGATCTTATCACTCCATAAGAAAATTTCTCGAAAATCTTACTGAAGGATCTTTCAATAGGAGTTCCTATAGGCATCAAGACACATGTTCAAATCATCCCAATACCATTCTAATCATTTTAGTCTTGACAGAATCTATTTCTAACTCTTGTGGTCACACTCACTTCTTTTTTATTTACTTAATATAATGCCACTCATATTCTTATTTCAGCTGTACTCATTTTTTGACATGTTGTCTCTTAATTGTCTTAAAATTTGGATCAATAGAGCATCACCAATCTTAATTCTGCGATTATAATTTTTTTTATTCAAATTTAATGGGTACTGTGATGACATAATATTTGATAGTGCTTTTCTACTTTAAGCATCATGGTTTGGTTTATGAACCTAATCATGGTTTGGTTTATGAACCAAATAGTAATCAATCTTTCTACATAAATTATATACAGAGAGAATATAAGTCAAGTCACATGTGTTGCACGGAACTTCCTTGATGGGTCTACGCAGCCTCCTCATCTAAAATCAGTAGTATTATCACATTCGATTTTGACTTCTTACTTTATAAGCTGTAATTTTATATCTCAATCACAGGGGAAACTGAGCTGTTTTCCTAAGCATTTTATTTTAAAATTTCAGTGAAGACAGTTCTGGATGTGATGACATCCTCATGAAGTGCACTGTTTTCTGATTAATTGCTATATCAAAAACTTGCACCCTTATATTTGTGATTCCTGAACATATTGACTAGTGTCCATTGTGTAACTGCTTTTTCTTCACTCAATTGATAACAACTTCTACCACCACCCACAAACACAAAAAATCAAGTGCCAACCTTTTTTTTGTTGAATATTCATGATTTCTACAATTTTAGTACTTGAAATCATCTCTCTCCTTTTGATTGTGCATCAGCATCTGATTGTCTTTATTAACTGCATTCATGCATGGTCGCAGGTATCATGCTTTTTGTGTTGGATTTAATCCTGAATGTGGTACATCTGAAACTTCATGGCTGTGCCCAAGGTAATTTGGTGTATGATTTTCTATTGTCCTCATTGGGTTTGAGCTCGGAACTCTTCTCAAGTTGCACTTAGACCAGTGCTGCATTTGGATAATTGCTTCAGTGTAGAACATGGCTTCATTTCTTTTCCCACTTTGGAATTTGATCTGATAGGTGCGTAACTGATGAAGCCCCACAAAAATCTCATGAGGTTCCATCACAAAAGTTGGGCGACCATTGTGTTTTGAATGCCGACTCTGGATGGACATGTGAGCCTTCTTTTTCATCAAAGGTATCAGTGGCTGTTGCTGATGATGGAGAGACAGCTGTTGTGGTCTCAATGGTTGGAGGACAAGAGAATCCAGAACATAATCCAGAGCATATTAGGACCACTCTCTCAGAAGTTGAGCAAGCTCATAACACAGATGAAGTTGAAATATTTCTTTCTGATTCAAGTTCTGGCAACACTAAACTTGACGTGCACAAAGAAACTAGTGGCTGCATTGAACTTGTAGATAACAGCTTAATTTACTGCAATGAGAAGGGTTCCAAAGCCAGCCCTCCAGAAAATTATAAGAATCCTGAATTTCTTTTGGATATACCAGAACTTCCATCCATTGAAGACACAACATCAGAGTTATGTAGAAGTCAAGAAGATAACCGTGTGCAAGCATCATTAACAGTATCAGCAGCAGAGGCTGTATCATGCCAATCATGCTATGCAGGGACAGCAGGTGAGTTGAAAACTGATACTGTAGATGGAATAACACACAAACCTTTGGCTTTTGATGAGGCTGTTCTTCCAACTAGTCTGTTATATGACACTTCTGAAGCTAAGAGTCAAATTTCTAGAAGCAAATCTGATACCCCTTATCATCTTGATCTGTCCGTATCCACATCATCCGGTGGACTATGGAAACTTATGTCTTCAAGTCATTTGCTTTTCTATTTATATCCTCATATCACTTCCTTCAGAATCTCAGACACACAAGTCCATTTTGACTTGTTAAATTTCTTTATTTGTGAGCTTAATCTAACTTTTTTTCAGGGTTAGGTGACGAGTTGAGTGGTGTTGATGAAAAGTATCAAGTTCCTGGAAGCAGTAGCAAGGTTCTTTCAGAAAGAATCATAGCAGGTAGGCACTCTATCACATAAATATTTTGATCTATTAAAGGAATAGCTTTGAGTTTATGGTCTTACCACTGAAGATCAGTCTGTACTCTTCTTTATCAGGCCCCTTAGGGCCTGTTTGGTAGGCAGGGACTCCATATCTATAAAAGAACTTTAACTCAGGGTAGATATATAGCCCCTTCATGTCAGTAACTGACCTGGTGCACGCAAACATGGTGTCATTGACCTTATAGTGCTCCCAAACTCTAGCTGGCTAGTTTCTCGTTCACATCACAGTGAGTCATTTTTGGATCTTAGAGCTGGGGCTACCAAACAGACCCTAAATCTTTTATAAACAATATCTGTCCTAAGAGTATGCTTTTGTTATTAGAGATAAAATGAGAATTGTACATAAATATAGCTGTTGCTTTTCCTCACACAAACAGATAATTGGCAGCCTTTAGAAATTTTTGTACAGTTTCTTTAGATGACGCCTTTCTAGATAATTATTGGTGTAAATATCTGACAATAAAATGGTTCCACACAAACGACCAATGTGTGTTTTTTGGCTGTCTGAGGCACCTCCCTATGGTTGTAAAGACCCAGTTAATGAGTTTCTCAAAATGATAAAAATGAGTATAGACTATGGATACAGTCCTTGAATTACTTTTTTTGTTAATTATTTTCAATAGACGGAACAACTTTGAACAGTGGCAAAGATATGGCTGATCTACCACTAAGGCATCATCAATTAAGTAATTTGGTGGGAGATCCTAAAGAAAAGAAGCAGCCACATGTGACAGGAGAATCTACAGAGGACATGATCAATGTGCCTCCAAAGCATGTTGAATTCAATAATTTGGTGGGAGAACTGGCAGAGGAGATGCAACCACATGTAAAGTAAGGATTTTTCCTGTTGCAATTCCTGTACCAATTAAAATAATATTTTTCCCATGTTTTCGATTTTTTAAGCTGCACTATATGCCCTTTGTGGCACCACTTCTAGTTACTCATATGAGTGTCTGCATAATTTGATATACTGTAGTATGATACAAAATCTGAGGTTAAGATTGTTTTTGGCTGGTCCAACATCTTAAGGACAGTTCTAACATGCAGTTTAAGTAAGGATTCAATAATGAGTTGACTCTATTTATTCAGTCTTCAGTTGCTCTTTATTACTTAAATTTTCTATATAATGTAGTATAATTGTAGGAACTTTGATCTGTGGGGAGCATCTGCGTTTCTGGTTTTAAAGCATTCATATGCATGCACAGGGATACTTCAGCGGACAGATTCTTTGAATGTAGAAGAATAATGACCCTGTGAACTATTTGTAACTATATCCATATTCATATAGTATGCCTACGTGTATTTATATACAATTTACATATACCAGAACACAACTTACATGGTAATTTAAAATGGAAGGGAAAAAGCGATCTAAATGCACCTCTTTACCATAAGATCATGTTTTGCTTTTTTCCCCCTCCTTCTATGGATTGAGCAGTCCAAGTTGAACTTTTGAAAAATGAAAACTCGGTGCTAAAAAATATTCTTTTAATGTATTTTTTTGTTAAGTAAAGTCCTATCATTGTGTACGATATGATCTGTTGAATAGAATGACCCTCCGTGAGTAGATAATTAAAACAACCTAGAATGCTATACTTTGGCCACAAAATGCTTAGTTCACCCTCATGTTTTGTTCACATCAATATTTTTCTGCTGATCGTGGTGGAAACTTTTACCCACCTTTTAAGATAGCCATCACATTTATGATATAACAACCAGCCTATTGCAAAATTTGTATTGATGAGAAACTCCATCTAGTGATTAACTCTGCTAGTGACGCGATTTGATGTTTATTCTTGTATTATAGCATGATCTTCTCTGCTAAAGCATTTTCTCCATATATTAAACTGAAGTTTGTTTTTGTTACTAAGCTTCCCCACTTCCATTCACGAATTATCAATGTTACAAGCCCCATCATATTTGAAAATTATAGAGACCAAGGTGACACCTATGTGTGGTTGATGGTTCTTCATTACTGATGCAAATAGAAGACACATCAAATCTGCCACTTTATAAGCTCACTAGAACGTCCCCACCACAATATCAAGCATCTGTGGACCTTTAAGGTTTCCAAACATGCACTTTATGCTTTCTTTTTTATGGTGGTTGTGTAAAACTCTTTCTGATTGAGCTCTGTGTTACCCATGTTGATATGTTTGTCATTTCCTTCATTATTTTGCATCTCTACATGTCTTGATGGTTGACCTTACCGCTAAAACCATCATCGAATTCAGCATCATTGTCTAAGACTCTTCCTATCAAAATCATATCGTTTAAGGAACACAAATCTTCACGTGATATTTGAAATAGTTTTACAACTGGTTATGAACCTGATGGAAAACTCTCTTAAGCCATTATGTTACCTGGGTACTTCTATCTTAAAGCCGTACCTGTACCCAAGCTCCTTGGACCTCCTTGCATATATGCATACATTTATTCGGGCATGTATCAATTAAACAATACATGTTTTAATTTAGAACACTTGTCATACTTTTCTTGGACGTAAATCCTACACATCCATTGCACTTACGCATCTACTTGTTGAAACTTGTTGGGTTCCAAACTATGATTTTAATGGTTGTTTGGGCTTCTAGTTCAAAAAACGAGCGATTTTACAATTTATAATCCACATAATAAAAGAAACATAAAAATGTTATTGAAATTTTAATTCTCATAACATGTAAAAAAATATTGATCTCAGATAAACTATTAATTTTAATTAATATATGTGTATATAAATATTCATAAAGCTGTGTCCCCGTACCCTACCTTTTACAAATTTTCTGTGTCGTACCCGTACCTGTACCTATGCAACATAGGGTGCCAATAACTTTGCCAATGAAATATGGACACAATGAATTTCTATAATTCTTAAACACTGGATTGTGCCTACCAAATTCCCTTCGATTGGCTGCAGAATTTCAGTTCCCTCTAGCACAAAGAAAGCGAAGAGCCAAACAGAACACATGCCAAGATCTTGCTGCTAAAAAGTCAGGCAATTAATATCACCTTCCCATGCTACAAGCAGACAAGTGCTACACTGTAGCACAGAGGTCAAGACCGTTTTTTATAGATATAACAGCTTGGTCTTTACTACTGCGTATTGGAGGCTACTGCCTATTCTCCTAATGAAAAGATTACAAATGCTAAGCATTCGTCTACGTCTGAACCGCTGAACTTTCATCTGCCGTTTTTTAAGTCCAGAAGGAATCATTATTTCATTTTAAAGTACACAGTTCATTACTGGTGTTATTTTCCAACTTCAGCAATATCATCATCACTTTTTCTTATTTTTCGTTCATATACCAATTTTCATGTGAATGAGACCAATAGCTTGGTAAGTCATCAGAATACTTTCTTGTTTATTCGTAGTACTACTTTCAGAAGACTCAGTTGCATGTGCTCTTCTTCATATATGGCTTACAAAATTATGCTTATTTGTGCTAGCTAAGTTCTTAACTCTTGTGTATGGTTCTCTCTTTCTGTGTAGTCATTTTATTACAATTTAAATATCATGTGCGTCTAGTTTAGTAGTTGCTTCTTGTATGGCACTCGTTAACTTTGGTAGTTTCTATTTAGAGTGTAAGACCTTCCTATGATCTGCATTTTTCTTTGGATTTCTCTTTTAGAGATGCTGGTTGCTTGAAAGATCGCATGAGGAAAAGGGAAATCAAGAGTGAATATTCTCCAAAGAAAGTTAAATCAGATGGAAAATCTCAATTATTGTCATCAAGGCGCCTAGCAAATTCTTCGGGTTTAGACAATTCTACAAGTTGTTTGACAAAAGTAGCACAGAGCAATGACAATATGTTAGGAAATGCCCCAACAATGAAAGCTAGATCTCCAGATATCATGAGTATAGTTCAGGAAGTTGACCATGTACCTAATGTTTCAGATAGATCTACAGGGAGAAAAGAGAATGCTTCTGGTCCAAGAGTGAAAAAGATCATGCGTAGAGTTGGAGAGAAAGAAGAATCATCCACTCTTGTTCAACAACTGAGGAAAGAAATAAGAGAGGCTGCTCTGGATAAAGCATCTAATCACAATGACAATGTTAATGACTTTGATCTGAAACTTCTAACAGCTTTCAGGGCAGCCATTGTTAAACCTAGAGATGAACTGGTCAATAAACATAGTCCGGTTGATAGAAGTTCGAAGAAATCTTTGCTACAGAAAGGGAAGACACGTGAAAACTTGACCAAGAAGATATATGCAACATCAACTGGAAGGCGAAAGCGTGCCTGGGATAGGGAGTGGGAGGTTGAATTCTGGAAGCATCGGTGTACAAGAACCAAGACGGAAAAGGTTGAGACCCTACATTCTGTTCTATCACTTTTAAAGAAAGCTACAAATTCTTGTTCAAACAACTCAACAACTAACGAAGGGCCTGAACGGGAGACGAACTCCATTCTCTCTAGAGTATATCTAGCTGACACATCGCTTTTCCCAAGGAAAGATGATATCAAACCTCTCTCTGTTCTTGCGGGATCTTGTCAAACCGTAAATGAGTGTAATACGGACAAAAATTCATCTGGCATTTCCAGAGCTTTACCTCAGGTTAAAGCTGCTTCATCTGAAAACACAGGAAAAACGCCAATTACTATGAGCCTCACTGCTGAAACTTCTGGTAAGAAAGAGAACCGCCTTTCTGATTCAAGTGTCTCCACAGTGAGAATACAAAATCCATCGAAGGAAATAACCAATCAATCTGATTCTTCAAAGTTTGACAAAAAGAAATGGGCTCTGCAGGTTCTTGCTCGAAAAAATGCTTCAATTAGTTCGAGTGAGAGTAAAGAGAAAGATGGAGATAAATCTGCGCTCAAGGGGAACTATCCTTTACTAGTATGTTATAATAGCTTGTAAGCTATTCCATTATGTAAAGTTTCTTGTTTCTTCTTGAATTCCTATAACATATTTGGAGCTTTTGTAGGCACAACTCCCCATAGATATGAGACCAGTGCCAGCACCTAGTAACCATAACAAAGTTACTCTGTCTGTAAGGCAGGTATGTACAATAAATTAGTGTTTTTCTTATTTTTATTTGTGACTAATCTCGGAAACTAAATCTTGTAAGTATCTTTTAATTGATAAATTTCTGCTGGTCACAACTCACAACTGTCCATGTATCTTCTCTAGCACATAAAGCCAATGCTGCAATCTCGGTATGGGAGCAGCATATAAACAACTGATGGATTGACGCTAACTTAGTGGAACTGAATAAACTGGAATGTTACATGTACTTAATTGGGTCATGATTAGATGTGGGACCTGTTAAACCAACTTATATTGCTTTCCTTGTGTGTATAAGACCTTAAAATTTGAAATTCCATTGAACAACTAACTTCCAGACTGAACACAAGACTGAGAGCTAAGTTCCAAAACTGTTTAGAGGACTTAACATCTGTCCAGGCTGTATATTTCAACTCCATTCAGCAGTCAATTCCTGGTAGAAATACAGGAATAGAATAAGAATGAACACAAGAATATGATTCTTAGCAAACGTTTATGGGATCATGCAACAATGGGAGAGAATATTAACTGAAATACACAATTTTGAATAAAATGACCTCAATTGAATATTAGCAAAAAGAAATCAGGGTAAAAGATTTTGCAATAGACCCTAGCTGGCTAGCATGCGTTGCGTATGCTAAGGAACATCAATTGATCTAATCAGGTGTATTGATAACAACTAATTGAGTTACATTTGAAAACAAATGGTACAGAGACAGAAGAACAAAAAGTTAACGATGATTACGAGTGAACAAGGAGAACTATGAGATAAAGAACATATGAGGGAGCGATAAAGAATAGAGATCACGAGGGAACTTGAGCTGCAATGGATGTTGCGAAATTGTGAGGAAGGGATGGACACTTATAGGTGGGGAAGTAAGATGTGATAGAGGGAGAAGACGAGCTTTCCTTTTAAGAGTTGCTGCTTATGAGGATAAACAGAAGGTAAAGGGAAAAAGGGGTTCCACTTCTTGGAGATGAAAGTCGTAGCTTCGTTGGAGATTACACGTGAAATACGTACTTGGTTGTTTCTCTGTACTAGTTGAATACTTGCAGCTTCTTAATAGGAATTTTATCATTGAGAGATTTGAGGGGCGTTTCATGAAACGGGCATTAGGAATCAAGTGATTAGATGATCATCCTCTGGTGCAATATGCATCCTGTCCCTAGATATGAAGTGTTATGGTGCTTGCACTCACATTAGTCGCATAGATATACTAATGTTAAACATCTTTGAGTTGTCAATTTCAGCACATGTTACATTATGAGCACAGGCTTACGACTGATGATTTTATCTTCAATTTGTGTATATTATATGTCTGATAAAACCTGCCAGTTTACATCTTTACATTCCACAATTTTATTTTGTAACCCTATGTTGTCAGGCAATTACTGATGGGATTTTCAAAGCTATAGAATGACCCATATCAGATATATGGTTATAATTTCATGTTCAATCCTTCTTAGGGGAAGTTAAATAGGAAATCATTGCCATCTTTGTCTTATTTACAGTATTCTGTTATATTCATTGCTCAGTAGACAACAGCAACAGAGCCCTTATCCCAAAATTTTGAGGACGCCTGCATGAATCATATTCTTCGGTTTAGTCCTTTTAAGGAATATCTCCTCAATTAAGTTAACCACTACCATTATTTTCAAATAATTAATTATTTCTGCAGCCTGTCACCTGAATCTATGTTTTCTTCCTGCCAGGCACAACTCTACCGTATTACTGAGCATTACTTGAGGAAAACCAACCTACCTATTATGCGTAAAACTGCTGCTACAGAATTGGCTGTTGCTGATGCAGTTAACATAGAGAAAGGAATTTTTGAAAGGTCAAATAGCAAGCTGGTCTATATTAATCTTTGCTCACAGGCTTTATCACAACGATCTAACAAACCACCATCAGCTGAAGTTAATACTTCTAATTCTTCAAGACCTACTGCAAATGTTATCGATCAGATAGCTGATGAAACATCCAGCCTTTCAGTTGGAGAACAGAGCAAAGTAGAAGAAGCATTGAGACTGGCTGGACTTACTGATTCTCCTCCAAACAGTCCTAAGTCTACAGTAGATCTAAATGTTGAAGATAATATTAATGTAAGTGCCAGAGAGCAAGGACTTGAGAATGTTCTCGATATGGATTCCCACCCAGAATTGGATATATATGGAGACTTCGAGTACGATCTAGAAGATGAAGGTTATGAAGTGTCAAAGTTGCTACAGCAACAAGATAGAGATCCCAAGTTGAAAGTTGTCCTTTCAACTCTTCAGGATGATAAACCTCAGAATTCTGATACCCAAGGGTTACCTGATGACAAAGACAAATTTAAGGTTGAAGTAGATGATAATGCAGAAAATGTAACAGAGGAGATTAAGATAGTTAGCCCCTCTTTGCGAAAGCCATCTGGAGGGGAGATGTTTGAAGAGCCATCTTTAACAGAGTATGAGGAGTTGTATGGGCTAGAATTAGATAACAAAATGTTTCAGAATAAAACATCTGATACACTTACAGGAGAATTGAACAAATCTTTGGAGATGGTTGCAGCAGGCAAAATCATAGTTTCTTCTCAGAGCGAAAAGCATCTGTCAGAGGATGGTACTGCTGCAGCTTCTGAGTTTGAGAATGAAGGTCGTGCGGAGAGTAGCTTTGATAATGGTAGGGTACATTCAAATCATGAATCTTTTGGTGGTGGAAACCCATTAGCTCATTCTCTGACAGACAAGAAAGACCCAATGGAGAGGAAAATGAAAGACGAGTCTAATGAAGTTCCCGCTTGCAGTAGTTCCATTTCCAAGAAGGTACACAGGCATTCTGATATTTTGATCTTCTTTATCTCCCTTTTCTTTAAATTCTTATGAAGCATTTTCCTCCTCCATTCCAAACTTTTAGGTCTTTGTAATGCTGTGGAGGAAACCCATTTAATTTTTGTGTTTCATTCTTAAGACTTTCAAGGATCGTTATAATCTTAATTGCATTGAAGCTGATATGCCTTTTCCCTGCTCAGTTGGCGAACTTGTCATGAAACGTCTAACTGCAACATGAAACTTTCCAATGTTAGATCTTCAAGTTGAAATTAGGAGGAAAGGTTTTTAGTTGAATTGACATAATGCTTTTTTTGTATAGTTCTCAGGAATATTTATAGGAAACTATCATGTTGGAAAAGGTCGTTCTTTTTCATCTTACTGAAAGCTTTAGCCTTAACATAGTGAAACGAAAGAGCGTGCATGTTTCTCTCTTTGATATTCTTCGTTTCTGTAAACAAACTCAACCTAAATTCAATTGGTGTAAGATTACAGTAAATCTCTTGTTTGCTGATTTAAGTAGTTGATGCCCGTAATGTTATATAACCCATGGGGTTATTTGTTCTTTGATGCCCGCAAAGTTTCACTCTACTTGAACTTTCTATGCCCAAAGTTCTCAAATGATGTTAATTTGGCAATTTAATATGCCAAAATCTTAACTTTTTTCCTCACTTTTTCCAAACTCAAAGAACTAAAATTGATAACAAGACTATTTTCTCATCAACTTTTATACATTAATATAGTTGGAACAGTTAATTTTTATTTTTTGTACCTCAGAGTATCAAATTGTCAAAATAGAACTTCAGGTTTAGTAAAAACTTTGGAGTATTCAAGCGCAAACAACCCCTCCATATACAAATTATGATATTTGTTAAGTTTTAACTGGAAAGTGCTTTGTCTTATATTCCATAACTTCATAACATAACCACACTGCATTTCAGGTAGAAGTCTATGTTAAAGAACACATCAGGCCACTGTGCAAAAGTGGAGTGATAACAGTGGATCAATACCGGTGGGCTGTTGGAAAGACAACTGATAAAGTCATGAAATTCCATCACAAGGCCAAGAATGCTAATTTTCTAATTAAAGAAGGGGAAAAGGTGAAGAAGCTTGCTGAGCAGTATGTTGAGGCTGCTCAACAAAAAGAAAGTTGATATCTTTGTTCATCTTTTTGAGAATCTTGCGGATTTCAACATGCTGTATTCATGTACCTCTTAGGATGTGAAATTCTTTATAGGGTAGTGCTAATTTTCACACCAAAGAAGGTGAAGATAAGCATCAGCCAAGTCCGATAATGTTGTACATATCAAAACCGAGCATGGAATCTGAATATATTTCTGTGTAAGGTGATTCCTGAAGAGTTTCAGTTGCTTAAATTTCTTGTATACAGAGTAAAGAACCGAATTCTGATTTGCTCACGTAGCTATGAGCTGTATGTTGCTGGTTCAGGTTCTTAGCAAAAGCTAGTGATGGCTTGCAGATTCGAAGACTTCTTGTTTGTAAAACTGAATGAGTCAAGGCTTTATTCTGGAAAAGAGTATTTTGTCATGAAGTTCTTTTATCTGAAGCTTATGGTGGATAATTGTGACAATGGCCATTTCTTGTTGTAGAGTCTGACACTGTGGCCAGGCATGGGAGAACCTACATCAAAACGTCACCCGTGTCAGACTTACAAATCAATCGAGAGCTATAGGAGTACTCGTGTGTCGATGATTTTTGTTCTGGTAGCAAGCATATCATCTGCAAATTCACATTCCCTCTCTCTCTCTCTCTCTAAAATTAATGAAAGGGCTTGAGCATCTACGATAAAGTGAAGAGTTTTTCCTATAGTAGTACCTTAAATCTTTTCATTTTGAAACTAGTTCCTCAAATCATTGATATTGCTATTAGATCCGATTGATTCTTAAGTTATTTTAAAATTAGTCTCCCAAATAAATGAAATAGCTATTAGATTTCTCAATCCTTAAGTTACTTTCAAATTAGTTCCTCTGATCATGGATAGAAGTAGCAACTGGAAGGATTTATAAAGGAAAACGTATCGATTGTAGACTATCAGGTTGCTGAAATCTCATTTTTCGTTTCAAATTAATCTCTTAAATTGCTAGAAGATTATCTACATTTATGCGATGGAGACCCGGAAAAGTTCATGATGTCAAGGGTGTTTGGTTCGTTTCCATAAAATAATGGAAATGGAATCCAAGGCAAATAACCATTTCCAAAAAAAATTTTGGATCATGCAGGAATCCATAACTTGTGTTTGGTATAGAATGATGAAGTGAAGAATAGGAAAGCATTTCCAAAACTCATGTTTGTTTCATTTCCAAAAAATTTAAGGAGTTGTGAGAGTAAATTGATGAGTTGTCAATTTAGTTGTCAGATTTCCAGCCCATTTCAGAGCTTTAAAAATGGATTTGGCTTTTCCATAAAGTGTGTTGCCATGTCAGCTTTTAAGAAATGCATTTTTAAAAAAAAAGTTGAACCAAATGACAGTTTTGGAATCCAAAAATATCAAAAAACCTACTTTTTGTTCCAAAACTGCATGATTTCCAAAAATTTAGCCGAACCAAACACCCCCTAATAAAGCTCATAATAATATGTTTTTGGAAATCCATTAGCGTATGCTTCATGAATCTACATTTATTTTTAAGAGCAGTACACTTATCACTGCTCCTCATTTTTAATCCTATTTTACATATTTACATACAAGATCCCTCTGGTGTAACAAGTGTAACTTTTTTGAACCAAATGTATGGTCAGCCAAGGTAATCACGCCCCAAAAGAGCATGTGAGAGAGGGCCCACCTGGATTCTTATTCTTTTTATTTTTCCCAATAAAACAACCCGCGCAAATTACAAAGGTTTTTTAGATATTGGTCCCTTAATCATCACTCTTTTGACAATAGTCCCCCAAATTGCATTAATATATGGATATTAGTACCTCTATTAGTTTGACCATTCAAAACCCTCGATCTTGACTAGGTTTAGACTAACTATGGATGGTTGATTACCAAACCCCCCTGTTATAGGCTGCAAAATAGTTAATCTTTCTTAGGGAGCCGATAATATCCCGCTCCACGCGAGATCAGACATGATCAGAGCCCAGGCAACTCAAACCGCTCCTGCGGCCGACTCCATAGGCCGACAACTTACATGGCCGACCTAAGAGGTGATACTTATCGACCTATTCTCCAGGTCGAGCCCTCAAGACTTCCCACTTGGCCCGCTATATCAGTCTTCAACTTGAGTAGTCAACTAAAAAGGTGGTACTTCTCGTCCTTCTCGCAAGGAGTCATCCCTTCTTGACGGGCAGCTCGAGTTATCCCTTCTCGTGAGGCCGAGTCGTCCCTTCTCGTCAGGCCGAGTCGAAAGAATGACCATCCTCGAGCTCCCCGCCAATATCGAGTCACCATCATATTAAATGCACGGTCAGAAATCATCATTGCTCTATCCCCAAAAGTCTTTATGACTCATCAAACCTAGTCAACACCAAGCAACTGTTGTCACTTTGCACTAACCACCTAGATGACTCATGTCGCCCATAACTGACACCTATCAATTGTCTGCTGAGTCAGCTACCTGCCTAGACTTGGCTCAAGTTATCTAATTGCCCCTCTGAACCTACTATAAATAGAGGGACTATTTGCAGTATATATGTATGCAATTTCTACATACTTAGACTGAAAACTTATTCAGTTCATTGGTTTCTTCTCCACTCAAGCTCAAATACTGAATTGATCATCGGAGGAACAACCAAAGAATCCAACTCGGCCTCTCACAAGTTCTTCATGTGTAGAGAAGACAGTGATCTACAGAGCCAATCATTTGAAGGAGTTTGAGGACCTTAACTCTATTTTAATCCACAACTAAACCCCTGTAAGATAGTTGACATCAACAGTTTAGCGCCCATCGTGGGGCCCTGTCATTCTTCTTCATACAAGATGTCTGGTTCTAAGCGTCCTGGTCGAACTTTTGACTCTCCCTAAAGAATCCCTTGCGGGCTAAGTCACTCATGCCTAGTTGGAAGAATCTATGCGGAGGATCTCTTAATCTTTCCAGTAACAGTTTGATGCGATCACTAATGAACTCCTCAGCCGAATTCCTTTGCAACAACCCTCACCGTCATTCATTCCTCTACGACTAGTGAATCAACCATTCGTTCCCCCATAGCCTAGGCATGCAGCCCAGGCTGGCAGTGAGAAGACTATGTCGAGCACGTCTCTCTCCCACCTCGCCAGCAAACTCATTTTGTGGCCCTTCCTTTGCAACATCAATAGTATATGGAAGCAACAGAGGGGAGCCCTAGCTATGGTCATGACGGCTGAGAGCATCCCACAGGGGCAAAATCATGCGGCCCTCGGCTTCCTCATACTGCTACTGGCCCCTTGACCACTAATCTTGTGTCTAGTTACGAATACACCTTTTAGCCAATTGTTGAAGCCATTGGGGGGAACACTCCCCTCGCTGATAGCATCATAAATGCTATTGTGACAAATTCAGGATACCTCACATGGAGAAGTACAAATGTGAAGGAGATCCAGCCGAGCATGCTCAGAATTATTATGATATGATGACCATGCTATAGGGGCCAGAGCCAATCATTTGTAGGTGTTTTCTTATCACTTTGTCAGGAAGCGCCAAGTTACGGTAGAACTCCTTGCCTAAAAAGTCCACCAACAGCTTTGAGCAGCTCAGCCAGAAATTTGTGCACTACTTGCTGGTCGACACCAAGCCAAAGCTACCTCCCCACATCTTGCTCTAGATGAGACAGAAACCCTGAGAAAGCCTCAGGATTTACTTCAAAAGGTTTTAGGTCAAAAGATTGGAAGTCGATAATCCTGACAGCACGGTCATGATGCGTAATGACCATAAATTTTCGATAGTAGTTTAAATAATTTTTTGGTATTTTAAAATATTAAATTATTATTTTTAAAAGAGTGATATATTTTTTTATCGATTTTCTAAAAAATTTCTATGATTTAAAAATCCGTTTTTATATAGGAGATGAGAACGAGAGAGAGGGGATTAAGAGGAGAGAAAACGATATTATATAGGATAGGGATTAGGGTTAAGGAGGAAATTTTAAGGATAATTAGGGAGAAAAATAAGGATAAAATTAGGGAGAAAATTAAGGAGAAAAATCAATATAAAATAATTAATAACAATAGTAATAATAACAATAATAAGGATTTAAATATTAATTTAAAAAGGTTTTACCGTAACAATTAAATTTATAATTAACAAAACTATATAAAACCGGATTTTTAAATCATAGAAAATTCTAGAAAGTCGAGAAAATATAATCACTCTTTTAAAAATAATATTTTAATATTTTAAAATATCAAAAAGTTATTTAAACTAGTATCAAAAATTTATGATCATTACATTCTACCCCCCTTAAAACAAATTCTATCATCAGAATTAAAATAAGGGTGATATACAAAGAAAATAAGGATAAAATATAGAACGAGAGACTCAATTCAACTCATAGTGAAAGATTCAAATTAAACTGCATGTTCATAAGCAAAGAGGAAAATAATACAAGAACGATACAAGATAAGATACAAGACATGACAGCTAAGATTCATGAAGCATATGAGGGTATCGTTGTTGCATCTCAAACTCAGTTTCTTAAGTCGACTCACCAGGAGAATCTGGGTGCCACGTCACACGAACAAGCGGAACGGTCTTGTTCCGGAGAGTCTTCCCCCTTCAGTCCAAAATCGCCACAGGCTGCTTCTCGTATGTCAAATCAGATTGCACCTCAATCTTTAAGAAATCTACAACATATCTCAAGTCTCCGACATATCTCCGCAACTGAGAAATGTGGAATACGTCATGCACTCCAGCCAATGCAGGTGGTAATGCAAGTCGATACGCCACTTCTCCAACTCTCTCTAGTACATCGAAAGGTCCCACATATCGCGGACTCAACTTCCCCCGCTTTTCAAAGCGAATGGTGCCTCGGTTAGGAGGAAATCTTCAGGAATACATGATCACCTGGCTGTAACTCCAAGTATCGACGCTCCGCATCCGCCTAATGCTTGAACCGGTCTTGGCTATGCGAAGTCGTTCCCGAATGATCCTGACAGCATCAACTGGCTTGGCAATCAATTCGGTCCTAAAAATCTCTCGCTCACTAATGTCGTCCCAACTCAAAGGAGAGAGGCACTTCCTCTCGTACAATGCCGCGAAAGGAGCCATTCCAATGCTAGCCTAAAAACTGCTGTTGTATGCAAACTCCACCAAATGCAGGTGATCTTCCCGTGATCTGTGAAAGTCAAGCATACAAGCTCTAAGCATATCCTCCAAAATCTGAATGGTCCTTTCCAATTGTCCATCAGTCTAAGGGTGATAAGTTGTGCTAAAACTAAGACTGGTCCCAAGACTCACCTACAAACTCTTCCAGAACTCAGAAGTAAATCGGGTATCGCGGTCCGAGACGATGCACACTGGAACCCCGTGTAATTGTACGATCTCCTGCAATACTAGAGATTTACTAACATTTTGGGAAAGAGGGACTCATCGATATATATAGAGATACATATTTTATCTCCATGTATCTCTGAGCAAGATGTTTCGTCGACTGTCCCACTCGAAATGGAATAAAGTGAGCTGATTTGGTTAATCGATCTACGATCACCTAAACAGCATCATTCTGTCTAGTGCTCCGAGGTAAGCCAGTAACGAAGTCCATGGTGACGTGTTGCCACTTCCACTCTGGAATAGGCAACGGCTACAGTAGTCCTGCGATGCGCTGATGCTCTGCTTTCACCTGTTGGCAGACAGGCACTTCGCCACACTACGAGCAACGTCTCTCTTCATACCACGCCACCACAAGTTCAGCTTCAGGTCCTTGTACATCTTTGTGCTTCCAGGGTGAATAGAATATTATGAGCTGTGAGCTTCCCGTAATAATTCTTCCCGAATATCTCATTCTGGCACGCAGATACGACCCCCAAATCGTAGGGACCCATCCTCGTGGATACCAAATTCCGACCGAAGACCAGCTATTAATAATAAGGATATAAATATTAATTTAAAATATTTTATAGTAACAATTAAATTTATAATTAACAAAACTATATAAAATTGGATTTTTAAATCATAGAAAATTCTAGAAAGTAGAGAAAATATAATCACTCTTTTAAAAATAATAATTAAAATTTTAAATACCAAAAAATTATTTAAACTAGTATAAAAAATTTATGGTCATTACACGATGTCTGTTATCGTGGCTGGCCTAGAGAGCAATGAGCTAGCTGATGCGTCGTTAAGAAATGAGTCATCAGCTATGAGCAGTTAAAGGCTAAGGCCCATGGGTGTATGGACGTGGAAGATACCTGAGCCTACAAGAAGGCGGCGAGTGTAGCTAAAGCAGCAACAACAGTAGCAACGACATCACTGACGCTTGAGTCAGTGATCGGGGCCAACCCCTCACCAAGAGAGGAAGTGGCAAAAGCTTCCTCCAGAACCGACCCCATACCAAATAGAGCCAGCAAGAGGGATCAGAGGAAGGAGGTTGCTAATAAGCGAGCCTACCTCTGCTAGAGACCTTGGCATATTTTCATGTCTAAGCCCAAGGCACATAGAATTCTCCGAGGTAATCGAATTAATGATACTATCTTCAAAGAAGATTTTTTCTGCTATATATCTATATGCAGCTTTCATCGAACGATCATCATCGACTCGGTCGGTTTCGACTCAAAAGACCTTGGCACCCACTCAGGATAAGACTAAGGTGCACCATTGACGAAAGCCCTTGGTAACCTCTCAGGATAAAACCAAGGCACGTCTCAACTCGGTCGGCTTTGACTCAAAAAATCTTAGCACCTACTGAGGGTAAGACGAAAACACTGAAGGAAATCGTGTTATTTCTACATGCATAATACACAGCGGAAGACATGTATGTACAAAAATTACTAAGCATGTAGAGAGCATGAAATATTCATATGGACCGTCTAATTAAATCTAACATGATCCTTATTATCATACAAGGTTTGAAAGTCATACTTTTGTAGCGTGATTCGATAGTGAATCGAATAACCTTTAGCTTGCTCTCTTTGATGCAGAAAGCTCCTCGTAGTGGATCTCCAACTCTTCAAGTAAACCCGAAAGCTATTGGATGCTGCTTGAGACGCGAGGCAAGATATCCACCCTGGGGTTCTTAAAATCCTACTACTTCCTCTTACTCAAAGATTGCTAGAGTTTAGTAAGAGGTATAGCTCTCTTTCTTTCTCTTATGGAAATTTAATTTTCATTAGCCTTTCATGAAGAGAGAGAACTCATATTTATAGAGTGAAATGTGTTCATGACATGAATGGCTCATCCTATAAGTCATGCAATGAATCATCAAATATCAATGATTAATCTAGTGAGTCATGCAATGAATCATCTTATGAATCATTACATTTCAAAACCATGTGCTAATAAACCATGTGCTCAAACCATACCACTAAATGACTCATCTCATGACTCATTATACATGGTATGTGTATTTCATAAATGAGAATACCAAATCAATATTACTAATACAGTATTTCATAAATACGGTATATAGTATTATTCCAATCTTTAACTAATTAGTCACTATATGACCAAATAAATCAAGAGTTGACCAAAAGTCAACTGTTGACTAAAAAGTCAACTGTTGACCAAAAAGTTAACTTTATGGAAAAAATACTGGAATTTATTTCCTAAGCACATAGCATTCCGATTTTACCGATATACATAGCCGTTTATGTATATCCGGAAAAAATCATATATGCGTATCAATCATATGCATCACTCCATAAATTGTGTTTCATAGGATTCAAGTACGCGCTTGGTGTGACTCTAGGGCCCAACTTAAAAAACTCGATAGTGGACCATATCCATAAGTACAACAGAGGTGCTAGCTACACATGAAGACCACCCGGGTATAAGTTGTGATAAAGGTCTGCAAGATGCTTATCCAATTTTATCAGGACCACTCAATGATAATACCGTACAGTCCGGTCTCTTCGTCAAACCATGTCAAACTATTGAGCCTAGGGTATGACAAACTGTCAAGCCCTAATAGCTTGATTAGTGTTTATTGATATTAAACTCATAACCTATAAGATCAAACTGACACACAGTTTATCTTATTCACCTTGGCCAAAGATTTCCAGGCTATAGTTATATCAAACAATCTTATGACATCAACCCCTATACTGGGAGAGACGAATCTCTTCTTGACATCTCAATATCTACTTATATCTCGGGATGTACCCAATAAGAACCGTTATGCACAATTCAATAAGAACTGTGGTTAGGTAAAAGTCTAAATATATCTTTACTGACATATAAGATATTACACTCATGCCTCAGGTCAAGAGACTACTATGTACTATATTACTTGAGAACTTCTATTTGACAGTTAAGTATATTACCAACTAGATGTTCTCGGCGAGTCGTTCAGTCAACTCATTCGCTAATGAGTCACCTGTATACTATATATTGATGTCTCACATCAATAATCTAAGAGATTAATCATCTCCTTCAAAAGGAGAAATAGAGCATACACTAGTCTTAACCAAAGTGATGATGTCCTATCTCAACACTTCATCAACTAGGAACATTTTAGAATATACGTTACCGACAAATCAGATCTCTTCATTACAATCACTATCCGAAATGTCTGATAGTCTGATATTTATTCTAAGGACATTATCTGTATTTTTAGAATATCAGATAAATCTGACCAAAATAGCATACTATCATTTTGAACAAGGATGTTATATACATATAGGTCATGTTACAATATACAATAATTGCTTGCAGGACACCTATATCTAACAAACACGCCATCGACAAAAGCACTTGGTATCGTCTTAGGGTAAAACCAAGGCACGCCTCGACTAGGTCAGCTTCGACTCAAAAGACCTTGGCACCTACTCAGGGTAAGACCAAGGTGCGCCATCAATAAAAACCTTTGGTACCCTCTCGTGGTAAAACCAAGGCACGCGTCGACTCGGTCGGCTTCGACTCAAAAGACCTTGATACCTACTCAGGGTAAGACCAAGACGCGCCATCGACAAAAGCCTTTGGTACTCTCGGGGGAAAACCAAGGCATGCCTCGACTTAGTCAGCTTCAACTCAAAAGACCTTGATATTATTTTTATGTGTAAAACCAAGACATGTTACCGACCTTGATATTATTGTTATCAGTCGTCTGCCGAGTCAGCTTCCTGTCTTGACCCGTCTTAAGTTACCTAATTTCCCTTCTGAACCTACTATAAATAGAGGGACTGTTTGCACGCATAGGTATTCAATTTCTGCACACTTAGACTGCAAACTTATTCAGTTTATTAATTTTTTCTTCACTCAAGCTCAAATATTGATTTGATCATCGAAGGAACAACCATAGAACCAACTCTGGCCTCTCACAGGTTCTTTATGTGCAGGGAAGAACAACGATTTGTAGAGTCAGTCATCTGATGAAGTTTGAGGACCCTAACTCTATTTTAATCCACAACTCAACCCCTGTTAGATAACTGGCATTAACACCCCCCTCATTTAATTACCTCAATCAGTCTCTCTCTCTCTCTCAACAATTTGAACAACCCCCCAACCCCCCCCCCCCCCAACCAACCCCAAAAAAAAACCCCCCCCCCCCAACCCCCCGTGTGTAGAAGAGGGGTTTAGGGTAGATCTGGGTCTGTTGTTAAGGGATCTTTGGTGAAGAAGAGAGATGAAACGAGCCTAGATTTGGGTCTTTTATCGGGTTTAAATTTAAAAGATTTGTGGGTTTAAGTATCAGGACTGAGGGGTATAACTGTCCATTCAAGAAAAAGTTAAACATAACGGAATATTCCTAAACCATTATAACCCCATCCGTCAAGAGAGATTAATATCAAAATAGTGATGATACAAGGGACTGATATCTAAATAACCCAATTACAAAATACCAAACGAACCAAACAACTCTTTTTCCTTCGAGAAACAAAATAACGACAAAGCAAAGCCCATTTGGAAAAATAGAAAACGGTTGGTTGGTTTCGTTGGCTTGGCCTCATCGCCATCATCACCACCCTCTTTCTCCCACTCGCTCACGAGTTTTTTTTAATAATTATTTTCCTTGGAACCCGGACCCACGGGAAAAAAAAAGTGAGAAGAAATTCGAAAGAAGAGAACGAAAACCAGGAGCCTCTTCCATCGGTTGTTCCTTTCTTCCTTCGTTTCTTTCTCTCTCCTCTCTTTTCCTTTTGAACAATCCCAAGGGGGGGAGAGAGAGAGAGGGAGAAAATTAATGTAATTTGAAAGGGCAATTTTGAAATATTTAGTAGGGGGATGGATTTAGATCTGGATAATATCGAGTGCGTGTCGACTTCCGATGGGATCGACGATGAGGAGGCCCACCACCGCCACCCCTTCTCAAGCAAGGGCCACGGCGGGAGAGGCGGCGGAGCGGCGGGGATTGGCGGCCCTCCGGCGAGCAGCGTCCACGAGCTTCTCGAATGCCCTGTTTGCACTAATTCCATGTATCCTCCAATCCATCAGGTGAGCTTTTTCGGCCTTTAATGACGTTTTAAAGTCTGTTATTTTTTTTTTGTTGAATCGAGAAATTTGGGGGTTTGGGAGCTCTGGAGTTAGGGTTCCTTCACGACTTCCGTGACAAAATTGGATCTTTTTATGAAAGCTGGTGAGATTAGGGATGATTAGTTGTTTTTCTCCCGTGATTTTTGATGGACTTTGGTTATGGATTTCTGAATTCTCGAGATTATGTGTCTATTAGGCTCATGTAGATGGTTATTCGAATTATCTGTTGGGCATTTAATATGTGGATTGTGAAGCATTTGGTAATGTGGGTGGTTGTATTGTTGGTCATGTGTACTATGATGGAGTACTGCATGCTGCAGGACTTTAATGGATGATGATGAAGGTTGTATGGAGACTAGCATCATCCTTTGGAAGACTGGGGCTTGAATTTATCCAGTTTTGTGAGAAATTTGTGCTTTTTCTTCTGTTTGGGATATAAGGGCGTTGGAGCTTGTGTAGAACACATTAGAATACATTGCGAATCATGTCATGTAAAATGTCTTAGGTTGGAGTGATAGTGTTGAAATCAGGTCAAGTTGTTATCTTTTGCTGTTCTAGTCATGGGGTTGCTTTGCAGGTTTTAGAAGCATATCAGAATGTGGATCGGCTGATAATGCCTCATGCTGTCAATGATACAAGAGTTGCGTTTCAATTTACTTATTGAAGATATCAACATATGGATCAGCATGATAATGGCTCATGCTCTCAATAATTGCATTTCAATTTGCTTTGAAGATCTCAACATATGGATCAGCATGATAATGACTTCACGCTGAGCTTTGATATATTGGTCATGCTAGCTTCAGCATAAGAGAAAATCGAACAGTGTTTAATATATCCCAGGTCATTTAGACTTGCTTTTAGACAACTACGGATAGCATGAAACACTATAATATTTGGAATTTCTTAAAGTTCAAAACTAGAAAATTTGTTTGGCAGGTTAGGCTGATGTCTACAAAATCATGGTCTTACCAAAAATATCATGCTTTTTACAATTAAAATGTGAATAAAAAATTTATTTTACATTTTAGATTGCCATAGATTTACAAAATAGAACTTTGTAATGTTGACTGGTCCAAATCTGACCATGAATATTAGGCACTATTGATATTTTTATATAGCATGATGTTTCTTATAAAGGAGTCTGTATATATGTCAAATTTTTATATTCTCTGAAGCCGTATTTCGGAAAAGTTTCTTGATATTTTTTCATAAACAGTTCCTTAGTTTGATAACTTCTCTTGCAATATATTATTAAAATTAAATATCACATGAATCCTAAGTATCTCTGACACATAATTTTTTTATGGTGATATATGATTCTAAAACATGGATTAGCTTTCTTTGTATTGCTAGACAGATTAATAATGTGTCTGAGTGCATGTTGTTATTATACACTATTTACTTTCTTATTTGTTTGTATTAAAGAAATGGGTTTGCCTGACCTGCTGTTGTTGTCTTGGACATTTATTTTCCTTGTTCTCATCCTAGATGGGATTCTCATAGGCCTGGAGTATTATTTCTTACTGTTGTCTGCAGCATTTTGATTAGGCTGATGTTTTTTTTACTTTAATTTAAAGTTTATATAATTGCTGCAATACTGTAATGATTTGCAACGTACTCCAAGCTATTATATATATAGTACAGCTCCTATTGGTATAACTAGGCTGGGTATGTTATTCTTCAGCATGAGAGTTTTCTACCTTTTTCTGACACTGTTTATGCACTTGTCAAACTGAATACTATTATCTACAAGAATATACATAAATTTATGCTTAAGGTTCCTTCACATTCAGCACACAAAATCATATGCAACAAATATCTTTCGAGCATACATGTGTTCATAAATAAGCATGATCCAGCCACTATCTTGTGTTTTGAGAATTGTCATGTCCAAAATCAAGGTTTTAAATGTCGGCCGACATGTCCGACATGTCGGTCGACATATTGGTTTGAGGGCTTGACTGACACGACATGGATGTTTTCAACTCGTATGTCGGTTTTTAGGGCAAAATCGGAAATATCAGGGTCATATCGGGAGGGTCATATCGGGCATATCGACCTATTTTTTAGCTTTGAAAAATCGGTCGATATAGTACTTTTTTTAAGTTCTGTTTTTTTGTTATCCGGTTTGGGTTTAGTGATAAATACCCAAACACGTTTGACCCGTTCTCATGTTTAAGAGTTTCTTATGAACCCGATAGAAAGAATTTATGAACCCAAATCCATATATTATTTACCTTTTTATATGTTTAGTCTATAGAATTTATAAAGTATGTTTATATTGAATTTATGAATGCTTAGATTATATTTAGGACATGATATTATACATATGCGCACTACCCGATATGGCAATCCGATATTTAGTCAATGTCCCCTGATATATCCCCGATTTCCGCTATCCGACATGGATTTCAGCCATCCGCATTGAACCCGACATCCGACATTTTTAACCTTGTCCAAAATGCTGCTCAGGCTTTTGGAATGTGACACATTGTGACCTAATCTTTAGTCTTTCATTGGTTGAATGAATAGCTGGACATAGGGAACTTAATTTAGTCTCTTGTTGCTCATGGATTAAATTATAATAAATCCATCGAAGCCTTCTATGACATAGTAAGTTATCATTACTGGGTGACGACTCAGTAGTTTCTTTTAGGGCCTGTTTGGATAGAGGGTAGTAGGGGAGAAGGGAAGCTAGGTAATAGGGGAGAAGGGAAGGTAGGGGAACCCATTCATCCCGTTTGGGATGTTTTTAAGAGGGGAAATGTCCCCCCTCATTCCCCTAGATTCCCCTACAATCAATAGAAATCTGTTCCCTTGCAAAATGGGGTGGGATTGAGGGAAGGGAATTCCCTTACCTTCCATTCTTCTCTCCCCTATTTTTCCTTCAAACTTCCCCTACCCCGAATAAAATCCAAATATTATAGTTTATGCAACCTTTGCCCATAGTAAGATTCTGAGCATCTTGTGATATATAATATTTTAATTTCCAGAATAGTTTATGCTTGCTTTTTCGAGTGGATGTTAATTTTGTTGCTTGCTATGCTTACATATTGATTCTACTTCCTGACAAAAACAAACTTATGCGGATTAACATTATAATGCATGAAAGTATCATGTAAAAACAATACCACATGATATCATGGAAGAACAATCTCAATGTGTCTGACTGTTATCTTTTTCTCTTTTCTAATTTGATTTATTTTCTGCGCAGTGCCACAATGGGCACACATTGTGTTCAACTTGTAAAACTAGAGTGCACAACCGTTGTCCTACTTGTAGACAGGAACTTGGAGACATTCGGTGTTTAGCATTGGAAAAGGTAGCAGAATCACTTGAGCTCCCTTGCAAGTACTGTTCACTGGGGTGCCCTGAAATCTTTCCATACTATAGTAAGCTCAAGCATGAAGCTCAGTGCAACTTCAGGCCATATAATTGCCCGTACGCAGGGTCAGAATGCTCAACTGTAGGCGACATTCCTTTCTTGGTCACACATTTAAGGGATGATCACAAAGTGGACATGCACACTGGTTGCACCTTCAACCATCGATATGTGAAGTCTAACCCACGAGAGGTTGAAAATGCCACCTGGATGCTGACGGTAAGTATGCTCCTAAGCCAACTTATTCTTGGATTCCCTTTGTTATATTACATCGTTTCATAATGCTGTGAACTGTATTTTGGCTGCATGACCTGCTCTTTGATCAGCATAGGATTTTGGTAGCACTTGTACAAAAATGGTAAAAAGCAGCGTGGCAAATATAATTGTTGATCCTGGTGCATAATTGCATTCAATGTCTCCAATTTTCAAAATTCTAAACCTTTAATTGTTAAATTTGGGTCTCGATGTTTTTCCCAGTATTTGTATACGATCATGCAACATATAAAGGTTTACTATTGCACCTCGAGATTTGTGTTCTGCACTTAGCACTAGGTGGTATCAGGATTCACTAAGCTATATGTGTGCTCCAGAATGCACATGAATTGGGATATCAACCCCGTGTAAACATGAAACCGTGACACCTATGAGAATCTTATATGTACTAACAGACATCCCTGTTCATGCATTTCGTAAATTTTGTTAACAAAATCATCATAGGTAATTTCATATTCTTTTCTATTATTCTATTTACAAAACTAAAATTTTCTTTCAATAGTATCGTAATGTGGCATGAACAATTTTAGCATAGAGATATCTAGTATTCACTTGATTTGATTGCTTGTGAAATCTTCCTGTTCTCTTAGAATTTTAGCAAATTCAGCCTGGCCCCTCTCACTCAAGAAAACCATTGAACATGCACATTTCATAAGTGTCACATGCATACAATTCAAGCAAGAAAATAAGAAAAACCAGAACTTTACCTAGGATAAAGAAAATTTTCAAACTAAATTGAGTAAAAGTTTGTTGACAAAAGTGAAGCATTCCTTGACACGTTCCAGCTGTAATCAGTGGAGGGAAAGAGCGACTGTTGCTGTGCTCTTGGCAGTGACGATGGCAACAATGGTATTGGTTTCACGAGAGGTTGATTTTAGTGGTATATTATGAAATTGATGTTGGTGATGCTATATGGGGATGGAAATTTTAAGAGCAAAGAGCGAGGGAGTGACATAACACTCAGCTAGGCTAGGGTGTAGAAAACTGGAGAGAAGATTTGAGAACAGGATAGGAAATGCAGTACATATGGAAGGGAATGGAAAAATGATGCTTGAACAATTGGGATCCCAAATCTCTGTATAAAGGACTTATATGTGCCCTATATCTAAACGTGCAAAGTGTAAGGACTTACTTTCATATGTCCAGGTGCCTGTTATACACTGTGCTACCAGATAAAATGATATTAGGATCCATATAGCTGCAAGCCATCATGCTGTTGTGCCTCATGAATGTATACTGTATCCAGAAGTTTTCTTGATAAAAGTTTGATCCATTATTCCTGATGAAAACTTGCTTGTACCTCTTGCCAGGTCTTCAACTGTTTTGGGCAGTATTTCTGCTTGCATTTCGAGGCCTTCCAGCTAGGGATGGCTCCTGTGTACATGGCATTTCTTCGGTTCATGGGAGATGAGAACGACGCTAGAAATTATTGCTACAGCCTCGAGGTTGGAGCTAATGGTAGGAAGCTCATATGGGAAGGCACCCCTAGGAGCATCAGAGACAGCCACCGCAAAGTCCGGGACAGCCATGATGGCCTCATAATCCAGAGGAACATGGCTCTATTCTTCTCTGGAGGTGATAGGAAGGAGCTGAAGCTGAGGGTCACTGGAAGAATATGGAAGGAGCAGCAAAACCCCGAGTCAGGAGTTTGTATACCAAATCTTTGTAGCTAATCTGCGGCGTTTACTCCAAGTCTGTGTAATAGTGCACCTCTTGTGTTTGGATGTTGTTATATTGAGTCAGGAGTTTGTACACCGATCTTTTGTAGCTAAAGTGAGATGATGTTCAAACCACTCCCGTTTAGCTTTTGTTTGTTTCTCGACTTACAGCCAGAATGAGATGGATGTACAAACCACTCCTCCCTGTTTATTTCTCAGAGTTGTAAGTGCCTAATATTGTCACTTTTCTGTGTGGATGTTATCAATATCAAGAACCATCGATGCTCTTTAATCTGTATAGGAGGTTTTGGTTTATGCATTTGGCTGGAAGCATGCGAAGGTCTGCAAGACGTATGAGTTGATGAAAATTTCCTGCTGTTAGATGTGAAGTATGGTTTTGTGTCGGTATATTCTATATCCGCTGCCTTGGTTTCTGTATGGTCTGTATTTGTACTGTTGCTTATTTTGGGTTGCAATCACGATCAATTCTTCTGCTCATTTACAGCAGTGCTTTGCCAACGACAGCAAACTATCTGCCATGTAGAGCATTTTTCTTGTTCCGTCGAGTTTCGACCTTGAGATTGAAATGTACGGTTGAAGGCATTGTCATTGTCCCGGGACAAACGCATTTAAATCCATAACATTAAATACGTATCAAATGAATGTCAATTATTGAATCATCGGACTTCAAGATTCGTGCACAGATCTAAGAGCTTATATCTTTTGGGTGTATATTTGATGTCATGAAGTATTTCTGCTGGACATTTTCAATAGGTAAGTTAAGACTATTGGTGCAAACTCTGATGCAATCATATTTACTTGCTTCCAAAGTTTAGGGCCTGTTTGGTTATTTCCTAAAAAACTAAAAAATAGAAATGAAAACCAAGAAATCTCAAAAAAGTACAATTTCACACATTTCCATCCCTAAAACTCACCCACAACATCTAATAAAATATTATTTTTATCCAACAACTCATCCACCACATCTAATAAAATATTATTTTCATCCAACAACTCATCCATCACATCCACCACATCTAATAAAATATTATTTTCATCCACAACATCACTCAACTCATCTCATCTCATATTTAAAAATCACTCACATCATCCAATAAGATTGTGACAACTCGTCTCATCTCATTAACATTTCATTTCTTTGTTTTCCTCCCAAAAAGCTAGGAAAACAATTTCTTTAAGTGTGGGTCACATCATCCAATAATATAATGACAACTCATCTCATCTCATCTATTTTCTTATTTTTAACAAATAACCAAACAAAAAAAACAACCTATTACAAGAAATATAATTCATTTCTTTATTTTTTCCGCCAACCAAACAACATCAAAATAAGTTTTCTTAAAAAATCACTCACATCATCCTATAATAAGGTGACAACTCATCTCATCTCATCTCCATTTCTTTGATTTTCTTCTTTTTTAGCCAACCAAATAATCCCAAAACCTATTTTTCTTAGAAATAGGTTTCCTTTTCTTTGATTTCCCTCTTTTTTTAAGCAAACAAACAGCCCTTAGTATATCTTCCAAATTTCTCTGGTGCCTGGCGTGGCCTGAGTAATAGTAGCAACAGCATGCAGTAACTTGATGGAAGCAGCAATTGATGCTAAGAAAGATTGCAGGTTCTGTACCATATTTTGCCCAAAAGAAAACGCAGTTAAACTTCATTTGTTAATTAGTTCCCATGAATCGCAAAGTGAAAAATCCTGAACCCAAACATTACCAAAATTTCATTTCTGCTAGTTAATTTTCTATAACGTGTCCCCAGGTCATATATTAATAAGCATTAAATGCCCCTCAACTATCTTCATTATTATAGAAAGATGCGCAAAGTCCAACGATTTTGATTTTTACCGAAGGGTGATAATTCTAATCATCTGCATGCAACAGCTTAATATATTTTTAACAAAAGTAGGGCAAACACAGTAACACATTTTTCTATGATAGTGAAAGCAAGCACATTTTTCTATGATAGTGAAAGCACCCAGGACCTATTTAATGGTTCTTAAGATGTGCCTTAAAAGTGCACATTGTAGGAAAATCCTCAACTAAAGAAGCTAGGAACCCCCGGGCCCCCCCCCCCGGAAGCCTCCTCCCATTACGAGCACCACGAGGCTCTAGAATGTACTTATGGAAGTCATGTGGTTAAGGCCCCGTTTGGTTGCAAAGAAGGAAGGTGTAAAGCCTGACAAAAAGCTGACAAAACTATTTTTTTTGTCAGACTTTTGTCAGGCTTTACACCTTCCTCTTTTGCAATCAAACGGGATGAATTCCATACATTGACAGCAAATGGAAATGCTCCAATAAGTTATGTAGAAGACAAGAACTCGATCCATCAATTAAGAACCTGTTCTGTCAACTATTAACCATTTGAGGTAAACCTTCAATCTATTACAATTTGATACACTTTTTTATGGGTCCAATTGAAGGGTTCCTTTATTCACCTTTCAGGCTTTCACTAGTACCTATCATAAATAATCCACACTTCATATTTCAGTAACACAATCCTCGACATAAAAGAAACGTTCAGGCTGAAAAATGATTAGATATAACAAAATTCATCTTGAAATATTGCCTCAGGAAATTAACAATATATTCACCAAGTGTTCGATGTAGGAACACACAGCTTTCTTCATTTATGAAATTCAAGAAACTGTAGAGCCAGAGGAAACCAAGTGTACCCAGTGTTCTTCGTTGTCACGCAGAAAGGTCAGTGGGTACATACAAAATCTGTGATCATGGTGAATAGAGTTTTTCAGTTATGCAGGATGTTTTTTTTAACTGGCTGCATTCTATAGCACGGGTCAAGTGGAAGCAAGCTTATCATGAGATAAAAAATAAGCCAACTATTGTCATAAAAAATGATAGCTTCCTCGACGCGGAGGATGAAAGTCAACAAGCCAGTTGAGCATTAACGAAGGAGTCAAGTACACCACAAGGCTGCAAGACAAATGGGGGGTTACGGCTCACGCTTTCAAATGTTGGAAGCATCACTACTGCTAACGTAATTTCAGTTCAAGTTTATGGTTGACCTCAACATTAGAGTCTCCTGAGCAGCATTGAAAAATGATACATAATACATATGCATCTTCATAGCAGATAATCAATTTATCCAGCTGGTTGACCTGTCACCTATCTAACACAAAAAAATTTAGAACTTCGTGAGACAATCTAGCACGTCACCATAAAAGATTGAATAGCACTATAGCAT
>BQKN01067043.1:232096-248951 GCA_022839385.1 Asparagus kiusianus | reverse complement strand
TATAGGGAGAGGTTCAAATGCAAACCTCACTATCCTAAAAACTAAAAACCTATCCACTCCGTTGGATTGAGATTCATCCAATGGCTGAGATTATAAGACAATTAATGTTGCATAAGGGTAATCAGGTAAATTTGTCAGCCTCCAAAGAGAGGTAATTAATGTGACTGTTGAGTTCCCCAAAAGTCACACCTCTCTCGTTCACCCCCCCTCTTTCTCTCTCTCCATCTCTTCTTATTCAGACCATCACCACCGCACCCATCAACTCCTATCAAGCGCCGACCGCCGCCTCCCATGAGCTCCACCCGCGCCGCCTCCAGCTCCACGCCGCTCCCCAACCGCCCTCGCCTGAGCTCGTCCCCACCCTTGGCTGCACCGAACTCCTCCCCAAGCCGCCCTCCTCTCTCGTCGCCCACCTCCAGCGCCACCCATCGGATTTATCATTCCCATGTGATATATATATGCTGTAAGTTGTAATGGAGAAATAACATCTACAATTTGAAGGCTGTAAGTGGTAACATAATTTATGTTAGGAATATAAATGGTTTGATCAAAGCTGCTCCCGAAAAAAAATAATATGGTCATACAAGTTGCTGCTGTCTACCGACATAAATTCTAGTTGATGGCCACTTTCAGTTTTTGTAGGAGCAATACTACTTGTATTTAGGGAATATATGTGACTGAATTCATTAGGATGTAGGTATTGTTATTAAAATCTTTATCCGATATTGTAGGAGCAATACTACTTGTATCGAGATTCACTGAGTGAATCCAGATTCACTGCAGTGAATCGAGATTCACTGAGTGAATCCGGATTCACTGAGTGAATCCAGATTCACTGCAGTGAATCCGGATTCACTCAAGTGAATCTCGATTCACTCAGTGAATCTCGATTCACTCAGTGAATCTCGATTCACTGCAGTGAATCTCGATTCACTGCAGTGAATCTGGATTCACTCAGTGAATCCAGATTCACTACAGCGAAAGCTTGGATGGTTTTTAGTGAATCCATAAGTTTCTTATTCTTTTTGTTTTTTATTTTTGCAGATTTGCTATTGTTTGATAACGAGTTTCAGTTCACTGAATCTGGATTCAATTTAGTGAATCTGGATTCACTCGCGGCTTCGATTCGTCGGAGGGAGCTCAGGGGCAGTGGAGTTGGAGGAGCTCGGTGAGGAGTTAGTGGTGTTTGTGGTGGTGAGAGAGAGGAAGAGAGAGGGGACTGGTTCAAGCTTTTGGGAAATGGAGGAGAGAGAGAGAGAGAGGAGAACGTGAGAGGAAATTTGTCTATAATGTAAGAGAGAGTATTAAAGGACGTGTATTAAATTTGTATCATTGTTCTAATGTAATCAGTCACCATTAATGCAATGAATTGTTCCAATTTTACCCTTTTCACATTAATGCAGTGTATTAAACTTGTCTATATTTACAATTCTGCCATCGAAATCTAGGCCATTGGATTAGATAGATTGGAGGGTTAGGATAGGTTTTTAGTTCTCTAGGTTTTTATTAGAACCTCTCCCTATATATATATATATATATATATATATATATATATATATATATTCTCTGTGTGTGTGTTCTTGAGTAGGATTTCTTCATTTTTTTTATAACTCGTTTGCTTTGTAAGCATCCAATTTTGAGAGAGTGATAATCTCATTTGGTGTTGACAATGACCTAAGCTTTGATTAATCTCATTTGGTGAAGGTTTCTTCCTCATAATCTCATTTGGTGTCTACAATGACCTTTGATTAATGTCTCCTACAAGGAAGGATGAAGTAGGTTGGGAGTGAAAAGGCCATTGGAGAAGATTAGGCTGAAGCGAGTTTGGGTTCGGGTGGGTTTGAGCTTCCAAATGAGTATGGGACTAATAGCAGAGGGGCATAAGCAAGGTTTAAAAATATCTCAGGAATTTATCGGACGGTTAAAATCCATATCAGATAGTAAATATCAGGGATATATCAGGAATAAGTAGTATTTATCGGAGTGACATTACGAGATGATGATATACATAATATAATATTCAGAAAGGTAATCTAATCATTTTTGATGAAATATAAACATACAAATATGTAAATAATTATGTTTAGGATCACTAACCAATGGTAGAAACTCGGGTCGGATCGCGTTTAAAGTGCACTGAATAGATGCCCGTTGCCCAAATCAAAACTCAAACCAAAGGCTGATGATTCCCTTTTTTTTGGTCGACAATATCGGCCGATAACTCACTTTATCGCCTCTTTATCGGCGATAAACATCCAAACATGATAACCAGTTTAGAATTGAACTTATCATAGCGAAAGACCCTCAAAACCGATAAATCGCTGATAATATTGGTTTATTGGTCGACATTTAAAACATTGGGCATAAGTATCAGTTCTCCCCAGAAGTTAGAATTAATGAAATATTCCACCTCAAATAAAATAGATACTATCTAAGGAGGGACTACTTTCAACATAGCTAAAAAGATTTAGGAGACTAATTAATATCAAAATATCAAGATTTGGTATACTAATATCAAAATATGAAATATTTGGTCATTTATGGGACTAATATCGGAAAAACCCCTTAACATTTAGATCTCAAGGCTGGAATTTGTTCTTATTGGCATAAAAAAGGAACCACTCCTAAAGTCCCATTATGCTTCTTGGGCTAAAATTTCTTTACTCACTCATTTGCATTTAATAAAGGTTTTTAAGACATATCCTCAGTTTTTTCTTATGTTGCATATTTTTTTCCCTATCTTAAACATATTTGTATCTGTCTTAGTATTTTTAATCTAACATGTCGATGAGAAGAGAAATGTTAATAGTTTTTAAGTGTATCCAAAATTTTCAAATATGAATTTATAAAGAATGTTCAAAAAAGAAAAAGAAAATTCTTTGAATTTTGAGAAACCATCATTTTCCACACCTAAACTCAACATGGTTATAGATCAAATTTATCGATGATTTGAAAGGAACTTTATTTTTTAATCTTTTAGAACAATTATTTAAATAGGCTTCGAAATACCTTCTAAAAGTTTCCCGAAACTTGCAAAAAGAAAAAGAAATGAACAATCTCCTCTAAAATATAAGGATTACTTTCACAAAATCAAGGAGTCTCACAAAATCCCCCTCAACAATAATATTTTCTCACTAGATTCATGCACTTGTAATTTGCAAATAACTAAAATGATTTTGAGAGCAAAAAATTATAAAATTTGTTTTGACTATTTCAGGTAATATGTCCCCTCTCCTAAACTTTAACTTTGGGTTGTTTTCTCTCAATAACTTTTTAGTTATTTGCAAATAACATATAGGAGTTT
This sequence comes from Asparagus kiusianus, assembly GCA_022839385.1. Taxonomy (NCBI): domain Eukaryota; kingdom Viridiplantae; phylum Streptophyta; class Magnoliopsida; order Asparagales; family Asparagaceae; genus Asparagus; species Asparagus kiusianus. Next base: position 245,647 of record BQKN01067043.1, on the reverse strand, counting down.
TTGCTAAAAAAATTCAAAGTTCAAGGAGGTTTTGTTAGACATACAGTCAAGGGTGTTCTTGAGACAGACAAAGTTCGACAAAGTTCAGGGGGTTTTGTGCAAAACCTAAAGTTCAGGATGTTTTTATGAAATTAACCCGAAATATAAGGACAAATTTTGAAAAGCAACCTATTTCCAAAAATAATTGTAAAAACGACCTCTTTGAAACTTATTTGCCAAAAGCAACACAGTTTCAGCCAACTGGTTGAAACTGGGTCGTTTTTGGCAAAAAAATACCAAACTTCTCTGGACTTGAAGTCCCGTGAAGTTTTGTTATGTAAAAAACTTCACAGAACTTAAACTCCCGTGAAGTTTGATAATTGATATGGGGTATATCTGTTCTATGGATATATGATCTCATAAGTTGACATTTTGACAAGCCAGACAAGCCGATACTCTTGTGTCGACACGAAAGGCGATGTTGGTCGGCACGAGAGATCCTGACCTCCAGACGAGTCAAAATCTCTATATCGACTCGAAAGACGGTTGTTAGTTGGGACACGGCGACATTCCGACTAGCCAGACAAGCCGACACTCTTGTGTCGACATGAAAGGCGATGTCAGTCAACACGAGAGTCAGCAACTCGAAGATATGACATTACGGGCCTGCTTCTCGACGAAGCTAAGAGATTATTCTTGCCTCGAACCTATCGACATAGGTGGCACTTCTCAACATTGTTTAATCTTCGATGATCATCATTATGTCTCTATCCTCAACAGTCTTGAAGACTCGTCAGACTGCTAGTTCCCAATGTTGCTAAAGTGACCTCCCATCACTCACTAACCAACACGTGTGGAGCAAATGATGACTCAACTTCCAGCTCACCCCTCATCACTGTCTTGCTGTACACTCATGAAGCGACCAATTTGCCCTTAGCATCCTCTAAAAGTACAGATACTATTCGAGTTTGAAAGGGATTCACAATCTAAAACCCCTAAAGCATACACTGCACAAAAATAAGAACACATAGTTCTTCTTTGACCCCACTCAAGTTCATCAACTGACTTGATCGTCGGAGCTATCACGAGGGGGAACTCATCCCTGCCCTCTTACGACTCTTTGTGTGCAGATTGCTCGTCCATTCTAATTCCAGAACCATACATAAAGTCAAAGAAGAAAGCACCCCCTCCCTCCCTCCTTTTTATATAAACTCCGTGACTGTAATTGGCTGTGTGACATTTAATATCAACAGTAAATTTTTTCCTGAAATTGGATCGTTTTTGACAAATAAATTTTAAATATGTCGTCAGTTTGGAAATGGGTTAGTTTTCAAAATTTGTCCGAAATATAACTATGTAATAAATTTTCAGCTCACTTCCATGGTGATTGAATTGAGCATCACTTGACTGGGTAATTATCGGAACCATCGTAATGAAGCCAAGAACCGTTATCCCCCGCCTAAACCCCTGAGGATAAACCTCTCATGCCCAATTCGTCCGAAACCCTAAATTTTTCAAAATGTCCCTTTCTTCCCTTCTCCTATCTCCGACCGCCACCGACCGTTTTCTCTCTCCTAGGGTTTTCCCAATCAGGATTCGCCACAACGCTTTCAATCTCAATAGAAAACCTCGCTCCCTCGTCGTCTTCCAGAAACTCCAGGATTCAAGTAGAAGCGGCGGCGATGAGGATTTCATCGCCAGAGTTCTCAAAGAAAACCCTAGCCAGGTTGAACCCAAGTACTTGGTGGGCGACCGGTTTGTTACGCTGAGAGAGAAGCAAAGCTCTCATAAAGATGAGATCTTTAAGCTGAGCAAGGTCGTGAAGCGATTGTTTGGGGAAAGTGAGGGTAAAAGCGTAGGAGATGATAAGGTAGGGGGTACGTCGAATCCAGTTTATCTTAAGGATCTTTTGAGGGAGTTTAAGGGGAACCTTTACGTTCCTGAGGAGGTTTTTAGGGCAAATTTGTCAGAGGAGGAGGAATTCGAGAGGGATTTGAAGGAGTTGCCGGTGATGAGCTTTGAAGATTTCCAGAAGCATTTGAAAGCTGATAAGATCAAGCTGCTGACGTCGAGATCAATGGCTGGCGTTTCTCCTCAGATTGGGTTTAGGGATTTTGTGGTGGAATTGAAGGATATTATTGGGGATAAGACTTTGCAGAAGACGAAATGGTGAGCATTGGACTTTGTGTTGTATTTTTCTCTCGTCTGTTTTGTATTCTTCTTTTAATTGTCTTTCTGGGTTCAATGACAGGTCAATTAGGTTAACAGCGAGTCAAGCAAGGGAAGTCCTGGAGGAGTATCGAGGACCGCAATATGAGATCGAGAAGCATACTATGGTTAGCTGTAATTTCCTCTTCTTTGCTTTGAAATGTTCTTTGTATGAAGTGTGGTTGTGAATCATGATGTCAATAGCGTGTTGTATTATCACGCTGATTAGGAAATAAAATAGTCATGTTATTTACTTAATGATGACAGGGAAAAAACTTGGCAAATGAGAGTAACACTAGGAATATTATGATATTCTAAAATTATTTGTTGTCCAGATCATAGAAGCGCAAAACTGATGGTTCCTTTGAAAACTATGCATCCCATGATAGAAGACTTCATCAGTCACAAGACTCACCACCATACTCTAGAAGAGTACATTCTCTGAGAAGGTTTCTTTAAGGAATGTTTTCTTTGTCTGTCACCCATCCATTATTGGTAGGAAACAAAGAGTTAATTTTGCATTTCCATAGAGCAGAAACATAGAGATCGAAGTTGTTTATGGGCGTGAAAGTTTCATTAAAATGTGAATATGCATCAGCTATAGGATCTTCTTCTTCCTTTTTTTCGTCAAAGGCACTACATATAGGGTAATATTTACTCTTAAGAGGAGATGACTCTCTCTCCTACTTTCGTAGGCATTGAATTTCTAATCTACTCGTTAGAAAATAAATAAACAAGAGAGCATGGCACCATCCCCAAAAATATGGGATGATGTAACCTTTCTTTTTGTGCCATAGGATGGACATATTCAATAGCAGAAAATTGAGAGGAAGATATTTTTGGCAGAATAGTGAGAAGAAGAGATTTTTTTTCTTTCTTCTCCTACGAGGAGAAAAGTTCATCTTGTACACACAACTTATTGGGAGGGTTCATTTTTAATATACGATGGAACTATATTCTATAGCCTAGAGAAGAAGAACTATCGCTAGTTCCAGTGGTTGTACATTGTTCCTTGGGCAACCCTACGTGTTTGTTGGATTCTTCTTAATTAATTTCCTGACTTGAAACTGAAAATTATGTCTCTAACATCATGTTTACTCTAGTACAGACCTATGTAGGGAAATTGCCAGAATACCCCAATCCCGTGGCTTCTTCTATATCAAGCAGAATGATGGTTGAGCTTGGGATGGTTACAGCTCTGATAGCTGCAGCAGCAGCAGTGATTGCTGGTTTTGTGGGATCTGCAGTTTTTGCCGTCACTAGTTTTGTATATGCTGCTACCATATATGTTGCGTGGCCTTTAGCCAGACCATTTGTTAAACTTGCACTTGGTATTGTATCCAATATCGCTGAGAGGATATGGGAATATGTTATCGATATCTTTAGTGAGGGAGGTATTATTTCAAAACTAAGTGAATTTTATACCTTTGGTGGTGTCTCTGCCAGTCTTGAGATGCTGAAACCAATCCTTCTGGTATTTGTAACTATGGTTCTTCTTGTTCGGTTTACTCTGTCAAGGAGACCAAAGAACTTCAGAAAATGGGTGAGTGTGTCTTCTTTAATCAGCCTATCCTATTGTTATAGATGCTTTAATTATGAATATGATTCATTTGTAGCTACATTACCTTTTTGGCCTTTGATTTTAAGGTGTACATTTTGCGCAGGATATATGGCAAGGCATAGAATTCGGCCAGTCAAAACCACAAGCTAGAGTGGATGTAAGTTCTTAAAAGTAAAGCACACCAGTTTCTGATGTATTAATTTGTTTTGTCTTACCAGCCCCATTGCCATAACAAGCTGATAATGGAACAATTGTGCTCACACCAGAATAATGTTTCAACCCAATGTTTGATTGCTTTATCAGGGTTCTACAGGAGTGAAATTCAATGACGTGGCAGGGATTGATGAAGCAGTGGAGGAACTCCAAGAGGTCAGATATTGCAGATGATTACAGTCTACTTTAGCTAGTTCAGCATATTGTTGGCTATTTTCTTATTGAAAAATGTTTTTGAAAGAGAAAATTGGAGAAATTTTTTAATGTTTTAGATATTTGGTAAGTTTCCATGTAGATGTGAAATGCATCCACATAACCGATAGAATGCTGCGTAAGAGATATCTCAATGTGATCTTTTATGTTAGATGGTGATTATTCTCATGCTAAATGAAAGCCTTAAAACGTCAAAATAAAAACATTAAAGCCTTTCATTCCAAATTTTAGTATCGACTACTTGTTAACTTCTCTGCATTTAACTCTGTTAGATGGCCATTCCTCTATTAAGTTAAATGATGACAACACCCTTTTGAACTTCCTGAATACATATTTGTTAGGTCCGTTCTTAACTTCTTATCTTTCCTTCTCCACCAACTACACCCTATCAATCTTTCTAACTGGTGCACTTAATTGTTTTCGTTGGACATTTTCAAATCATTTCAAGCAGTCCGTATTTTGTTCTCTAACCAAATCTACCTCTAACTTCTTATAGATTCATCCATTTCTTATTTATGTTTTATTGTTTTACACACATCCATATCAACATTCTCATTTCAAATATATTCATTTTCTGGGAAATGGTTGTATTTAGTTCCCCGAGCAGTCTAACCCATAATCATTGCAAGTCATATTATCGGCTTACATGGTAATTAACCAGCCTGTTTGATTCTATGAGCCATATCTTCTTTAATGTCACCATTATCATTGATAACCGATGCTAGCTAGTGGACATGGTTGTTCCTAGGTATTTCTTATTTTATCAGTATGAATTATGTCCTCAACTATCAGTTATTAATAGTAAAAGTATAATTCCTTCTACAATATTGTCGAAAGGTGCAATTACTTAGTGAAGATTACATATAATGCTTCATTGACAAGTCTCTTCTCAGATTTTTGTTTTGAAAGGCTTGATACACAATTGTTCACTTTATAAATTATTAGTTCCCCCACTCCACAACCATTAATAAAGAAGGTGAGATATTATTGGAATCTCAAGGACAAGGAGGTTGGGTAGTGAGGTTTGAGGATAAATTATGCTCGTGCTAACAACTTATTTTTCACATGTGTTTTAAATTAAATTAAATTAAATTAAATTTATTTTATTTTATTTTATTTTAACATGTGTAATAGATGCAGATTTCTTTGTTCCATCTTATTAGCTAGTTTCAATATATTTGAATCTTTCTGTGACAAATTTATGACCTAAAATCTATGATGGTGCGCCATGTAAACTGAATTAGGGTTACAAAAAAACTATGACAACTGTAATGTATTTTATGCACATCTTGTTAGGGAAAATTGATCTGAAAAGACCAGAACTAGATGCATTTTTCTGTTTGTGAGTTACCGTCAGGTGGCTGCTGGATCAATGGATTCATATGAATCTAAATCTTACTTGAACGTAAACTAGGTCTCATTCATACGCAGGATGTGGACCAAGTGGACCCAACTTTAAGGGGAAGATTCCCAGGTCAATTAGTCTATAAGCCTGTTATTAACTGATAATTTGAATTAAGTGCATTATTGATATCATTATACAGAGTTAAAATTTTGAAGCAACTTAAGACTGTAGTTGTGCTTAATTCTTCATGTTTCTTCATGTTGATATGAATAATTAGATCTAAGTTGAATGTAAACTTGGTCTCATACGCATGATGTGGACCCCATTGTAAGGAGAATATTCCCTAGAACTTAGCTTCTAAGCCTATTCCTTAACTGATTATTTGATTTTAATGTTTGGATATCATTACTTCCTTCTTAGTCTCCTAGTATTGCCTTCTTAAAGCAACCTAATGGACCGTGGTTATGTGTTGTTGTTCTTTGATGTGTATTCTTCATGCCTGTGAATAATTTAGATTTTAGATTTAAATTGAACATAAACTTGATCTTGTATGCCAGATGTGAATCAAATTCTAAGGAGAATCCAGTCATTTGGTATCTAAGCATATCATTAATTGATGATTTGTTTACTATGTTATTGGGTTTCAGTTTATCTTAGAATTACTTTCTTGAAGTAAGCTGAAGGATGGTTGTTATGCTTTATTCTTTATTCTTTACTCTCCATATCGATGTGAGTATGAAATAGACATTTCATCATGATTTCTTCCAACTTGAATTACCTACAAACTTTCACAAGAAGAAAAAAAAGTCTAAACTTGATGCTCAACATTGTTTTACCACATATTACTCTCGAAAGTTAAAAAAAATTACGTGTATTTTTTCACTCATTTTGGGTGCTCCGATTTGTTTATAGTTTCAGCCTTTGTGAGTGATAAATCTTAGATGATGTCACTTCCTTCTTGGTGTGTATATTATTTCCCTATTTTATTTTGTGGTATTTGAATGAAGACAGTTCTAAGTTTTAAATTATTTATTTTGGAGTTAGAATACTGTATTATTATCTTATCATAAATCTAACTTCATAATCTGTTGATTAGCTAGTCAGATATTTGAAGAATCCAGAACTATTTGATAAAATGGGGATTAAACCACCACATGGTGTCCTCTTGGAGGGTCCTCCTGGATGTGGGAAGGTAAGTTACATAATTACTGGAGCTTGAAACTGCTTTCTGCAATATCTTACTGTCCGTTCTTTAACTTCTGTCTAGACACTAGTTGCAAAGGCCATTGCTGGTGAAGCGGGTGTACCCTTTTACCAAATGGCTGGTTCTGAGTTTGTTGAAGTTTTGGTTGGTGTTGGTTCTGCTCGCATCAGGGACCTTTTCAAGAGAGCCAAGGTAATAATTTGCTCAATCTATTATTCCTTAATCCTTATTCATCAATCAGTGATAAGATAAGGTTTGCCAAATTGGTTTTCTCCTGTGCTTCTGTGGATCATTATGCGACTGGACTATGTGCCTAACTATTAGAAAAACATGTCCTTATTTCCTTTAGGGATGGGGTGTTTCAAAAATTTTGAATTCATAAAGTAGTTTTGTGTATGGATGGCTACATCGTGTTATCTTCCAAAGCACAAATTTCTTTGAACAATAACAATGGCAACAACAACAAACCTTTATCCCAAATGTTTGGGGTCGGTTACATGAACCCTATTCTTCCATTCTGTTAAATTTTTGGCCATATCCTCCGTCAAGTTAACCATTATCACATCCTTAATTGCTTCTAACCGAGGTCTCTTAGGTCTATCTCTAGATCTCTTTGTTCTATTAACTATAATACTATCACTTTTCCTAACATGTGCTTTAAGAGGTCTCCGTTGTACATGACCAAACCACTTAGTGGATTCTCTCTCATTTTATATTGAATAGGAGCGACCTCTAATTTACTCCATTGTACATGACCAAGTTCTCTTTGAACAATAACAACGGCCGAAGAACAAATTTGTTTGAACAATAACAAGGGCCAACTATCTTTATTTGAACAATAACAATAACAAACAAAGTTGAACATTTCGGGTTAACTACACGGATCTTTTTCTTGTTTTCTCTCTATTAAGCCTTTTGAAAGTCCACTCTTCTCTTATATTAGGAAAAATAGAAACCTAATATAGCTTTTTATTGGACCTAATGTAAGAGCCAATCTTTTCTTAAATTAGGAAAACTTTAACCTATATAGCTTTTTCATTATGAAAATCCAGAAACCTAAAACTATGCTCTGTTTCTATCTAGCTGGTTCCTATTCACACATTCAGATGCCATCTCTTTAAGCTGTGATTTGTTGATCTCTATTACACATGTCAAAACATTTCAATGCTAGACGTGGGTGCTTCCTGTTCGTATTGTTGTTGCCTTTTTTTCCATTTGCCTTTTCTAATGGCAAGGAGTGTGTCCTTTTCTTTTGGGAGAGTGTCCCAAATTTTTTGTGTTAGTATTGGGTGTTTTTTTGTTGTTTCTTTTTTTCTTTTGTTGGGAGGGGCCGTTGTGGATGAGTTGGGTTGTCAACCTTCGGACCCTGGTTACTGATTCAAGTCTGACCATACGACCGCCAATAATATTGGTAATAAGACCCCAATTTCAGTGAACCCTTCATTCTGTTCATAAGTACTAATTTGAAGGAACGAATACTTTATACTTGCATAAGTTTTCATGACTTTTGAGTTTAACGTGTGTCATGAGAATTGTTATTTTTGAATGGTTTAATACATGCAACTGATCCTGATTGAACATGTTATCTAAAGAGGGGGAAAAAAAGATAGAAGAGCAAAGATCGTGAAAAATGATGTTCCGTCAGTTTCATGAGTCTATCCATACAATTTTCTTTAGTAGGATGACACTCTGCAGTATAGTCCCACTCCATAGCAAATATAATTTAGTAAGGTTATCTTGTGAACTGTATCTGTGTATGGTACCTGATTAGGGTAAAGGGATGGTCAACTCTTGGCCCAGATGTCCATCTTAACAAAGAATAGCAGCCATATAGTTCCATAGGTTGTGTGTACAATGTATAAACTTCTATTTAGAATCTAGTCTAAACTTTGTTCTAAATTGATTCAAGAACATTTAGCTGTTAATTACTTGTATCTTGACATAATACATATACTATTGAAATAAATGTGGAGTTCAGCATAATAAAATATTTTACTTACTAATCAATAGATCGATTTCCCCCAATAATAACATGAAGTGATGGTTATTTCTTTAATGAAATCTTAAAACAAGTAATTCTTTTGTAATTATGACTAATCAGCTTTCTTTCACTATTGGCTTTATACCTGAGAGATATTCTCACTTGTGTGTAGACAAGAATGCACCAATATAACATTTTCGTTTTTAAATGACAATTTCCACTCGTGATTGTTTTTCTTGATAAGCGTATTTTTGTTTATGATGACTGAAAGTGAGAAATTTGACGGTTCTTTTCTGTTTCTGAGCTGGGATATTTTGATATGCAGGTAAACAAACCCTCAGTTGTATTTATTGATGAAATTGATGCGCTGGCAACTAGGTAAGCTGCCATAATCATTGGGTTTGGTGAATTTGGACTATTTTATTGTATGTGTGCATTTATTGTAACCTTTAGTCTACCTTATACATGACAAAGTATTTTTTGTAATATCTATTACAACATTGCAGTTACTTATATTTTGCCTAATGTCATAATGCTAAATACACATATTTAAGATGAATGCTTGTCTTTCCATTCTTGCTATAAGTTTGTGTATTTCTGTACTTTAGGTGTGTCTAATATTAGCCCATCTCAAGTTCAAGTTAGTTATATTTCCTCTAAATAAACTACATTTGTATGGTGCACACTTGTTTTCTCCTCTACATCTCATGAGATGCATATATTCGACAATTCAGGATCACAGATTGCCTTTGCACCCTGTTCTTGTAATTTTATAACAATTCAATTTTTATTTCTTTTATGCTACAGAGAAGCAATTTTCACATGCCTCCTACGTGTCTATTGAATTGTGAAAGAGAGATTGAAAAAAAGGGTAAAGTTTAGCCTACCGGCTGTTGTTTGGTTTTCAAGTTCATGTATTCAATTATCATAAATAGGGACGAGCTTGGCCACTTCCCACAGCTAGATAATAAATATCTAGATTTTGTTATTTTCAATTGTATTTGTTGGCATCTCTCTATTGAGATATGCATATAATTTACATCCTACAGTTCCATAATCAAAATTAACGTATTTTCTATTGTTTTTCTCTGCCTTTTTTATTGTTGTTTTTGTTGTTAGGCCATGTTAGATGAATCTCTATTCTATTTCTTTGGACCGTCTTTCTTTCTTTTATTTATCTCTTTCCATTCCAAATTGTGGATCTGATGATGTTTAGTTGCTATAACTTGCTTGTTGCTTCACCGTATCCTTAAAAAAATTGAGGGCTTACCCTCCTCAAGACAATTGGGAGAAAGAAAAAGACAGCTTGTATTATCCTTTTAGAGTGTACTTTTGATAAGAGAGATTATATGATTGATTTCTTTTTGTACCAGGCGCCAAGGAATTTTTAGTGAATCAACCAACTATCTTTATAATGCTGCAACACAAGAGAGAGAGACTACTCTTAATCAGCTCTTGATTGAACTTGATGGTTTTGATACCGGAAAGGGTGTGATATTCTTAGGTGCTACTAATCGTATGGATTTATTAGATCCTGCACTTCTTCGACCAGGTCGCTTTGACAGAAAGGTTTGTCACTTTGAAAGAATCTGAATTGAAGTTTTACGTTTGGTGCCAATGAGTCATTCACAATATCTTACCTATTTTACTTGCACTGTTCACTTTTTTTTCTCATTCGCAAAACTATTCAGGGTATTGCAAGTTAATGGAAACAAGATATATCAGAGCTAAATGTTGATACCTATTTTATTAATAGTCTAATCAATAAATAAAAAAGGTTCAAGGTAGTTGCACTGAGTAGATGGTGGAAAAGTAACCATTTTATTTAATGATAAATAGGTGAGATCAAACTAGCAGATCTTTGTCTTGTTCAACAGTTGCATTGAGTAGATGGTGAAAAAGATATCATTTTATTTAAACCAATGGGAAAAATATATCTTGATTCATTAAACAAATGGATCTTCTTGGTTTTCAATCCAAATGAGTCGCTTTTCTTACTTCATTGTGCCTTTACATTTTTTCCAGATACGAATCCGTCCTCCAGGGGCAAAAGGGCGGTTAGACATCTTAAAAGTCCATGCTCGCAAAGTCAAAATGTCACCTTCTGTTGACCTATCGACATATGCTCAAAACTTACCTGGTACATTGAAGTCTTCATTCCTGTTCATTGTTTTGTTTGTGTCTGTCAATCTGGAATTTATTGTTGGAACACATCTTTTACTAACATATCAGATGGCCAATTCGATGCAACTCCATGAATTCTGCAGTCTGGAAATGAAATAGGCCCAAATTTGAAATGCTTTGTGCTTAACCCTGGGATAAATATGCAGTTGCGACCATGTGAGATAAATAAGTTTGTCCACTGGAGCTTCATAATGCCTATAATTAAACAGTATATATGCATATCTTTGCATTCTGGTGCCATTAACATAGAAAGACGATTGTGCATTAGTTGGGCATGTGTTATTATGCAAAATTTTCATTTTTGATTATTTTAAAAGCAATTCAACATATATATATTTTATCAATATTACAAAAAACTTTCATCATCAATGTTTGACATGCCCTCACGTTATTGAGATGCGGTGACTTGTGTGGTGGAAGCTACCTGATATGTTGCTGCCTTTGCCGCTAAGAATAAACGAGCATTCATATTGTTAGGTGCAAAAGATATAGTTATCTTCCAGAAGAATCTGGCTTAGCAGGCAATGGTTTTTATAGAGATCGGTACCTAAGATATATACAGCCTTCATAATTAAATATCTGATTAAAAAAATTTTGGCCTTCATAATTGTTTTGAAAGTGTTTTCCTTGTGGAATTTTATTTTCTATCAATCATCAGCTACAGCATAATTATCGAGTTTTGGGTCTGAAACAAGTGTGATTGTCAGGATGGACGGGAGCTAAGTTAGCACAACTTATGCAGGAGTCTGCTTTGATAGCTGTGAGGAACAGGCATGACTCTGTTCTCCAATCTGACATTGATGATGCTGTTGATCGGTTAACAGTTGGGCCTAGACGCGTAGGATTTGAATTAGGTCATCAAGGACAGTGCAGAAGAGCTACAACTGAGGTTGGACTTGCAATAACATCCCATCTATTGAGACGCAATGAAGATGCTAAAGTTGAATCCTGTGAACGTATCTCAATCATTCCTCGTGGCGAGGTCTATCTCTTTGCCTTTTCATAAATCATCAGCATATTAGATGCATTATGAATCTATGATCCTCATATAATATATAAATATAACTAGAGCATGTTGATGGATATTTGCAGACACTGTCTCAAATTGTATTTCATCGTCTTGATGAAGAGCTTTACATGTTTGAAAGACGGCCACAATTACTTCATCGCCTTCAGGTATGGCTGTCAAAATGAGTAAGCCCCTTAATCTCCTTGAAACTACTTATTTGGGGCTTGCCTCACTTTTATTGTATGCTTGTTTTATATGAAAAGGTTCTACTAGGAGGGAGAGCTGCTGAAGAGGTGATATACGGTCGAGATACATCAAAAGCATCCCTGAAGTATCTGGAGGATGCAACTTGCCTTGCTCGCAAAATACTAACCATGTAGATATCTTCATAAGTTCATGTGCTTAATGTTTTTTCACTTTTTAGTTGTTTCACTGTGTTAATGGTGGTTTCTTTGCCTATTCAACAGTTGGAATTTGGAGAACCCTATGACAATACATGGAGAACCGTTTCCTTGGAGGAAAAAACCTACCTTTGTCGGTCCGCGATTGGACTTTGAAGGATCATTGTATGATGACTACGGTCTCATTGAGCCTCCAGTTAACTTTGATTTGGATGATCGAATTGCCGAAAGGACTGAAGAACTGATGCATGAAATGTATGGTAAAACAGTTTCTTTGTTGAGGAGGCATTTTGCAGCTCTTGTGAAAACAGTAAAGGTACTTGTGAACTTATCATATTATTTTGGCATTTGCTGGCTGAGGAGTTCTTTTCATTGTTAAGCCAGCTCCTCTTTGATCCAGGCATATTTTTGTGAGGTTCCAGATTCTAAGTTTATATCGGATGTCATCTCACTGTTTACAGGTACTCTTGGATAGCAAGGAAATTAGTGGAGATCAAATAGAGTTCATTCTAAATAATTATCCGCCAGAGACTCCTGTTAAGCTTGTATTGGACGAGAAAAATCCCGGAAGTCTTCCATTGTTCAAGTTGGAGGAGGACCATGATCTGAAGTTGATGCCCCTAGTCTCGTTGGAGGAATCAGTTTAAGGTTGGGTCAGTATAGAATTCTCTCGTTCTCCTTCGAAGATGGGGTAATGGCTTGGAAGAACAAAATGAGATGCTAATGGAAGTATTGCCATTTTTTACTGTTACGGCTTTTGTTTATGGAATTATCCCGGCCACATCAAGAAGATGAGAATCAAGAGGATGAGATCTTGATGTAAGTTATTTCTGCTTTGTTTTGTATTTGTATTCAGAAATATTAGAATCGTTTTTTTTTCTTGAGCCGTATTAGGGGGAGAACCTCCGGTACGCTGTTCTGTCCAAGCCTGGCTGAGGAAGAATTGCATAGAGTAAAATATAAAGAGGCTGATTCCAAACGTAATGAAGATTTCCTCTCACAGAAACGGAGTTGCCCAGTGGTCGATGGTATATGCTGGTCGTCATTTGTGCAGTTAGTGAGTATGAAATAGAAGTAAAAAAAACTTCAAGTAAGGCTGGAGCAAAAAATCAGCATCTTCGTAGACCATTTGCTCATATCCGTACGGGGAAATACCGTTCCCCCAGTGTAGATAATTTATATATTAAAAAAAACTGTACCCTACACTTTGGAGGGTGTGTTGGAACCCATTTTGTTCAGCGCTAGCGCGCGCC
>BQKN01067043.1:208865-231696 GCA_022839385.1 Asparagus kiusianus | reverse complement strand
CAAATCGATGGGAGCCACCTCCAAAAAAAACCACTTTATAAATGAGTTCAGCTTTTAATCAACAACTTCAAGACAATTGCTATTCATATTTTGCTCAAACTATCGAAAACATCATCCTCCCTTTTTCTCTCCTCGCCCACCCTATCTCTACCTTGATCCTCTTTCCCTTCTCATCCAGCCAACCTCTGTCCGCATCCTTCTCTGTGCAAACCATGGTTGCGGTGGGGAAGGATAAGGGAGGAGGACGAAGTGGGACGGAAGAGAAAGGAGGGCAGGCGGGAGAAGAGGGAGAAAATATATCGGTGACGGAGAGAGGAGGATAGATGGAGGAGAAAGGAGTATGATGGAGGCAGAAAGAGGAAGGGTCGACGAACATAAATTTCTCTGTAGCGATTTGATTGAAAAATAAACTCACTTGTAAAATGGTTTCTATATAAGTTAAAATGTGATTCTTATCGATTTGACCCATTTTAAAGTTGATTTTCTTTAAAAAAAAAAACAGAAGAAATTCCAGCGCCATTATCTTCTTTCGACGCGTACTTATTGCAACAGGTTTGCTTTTCACGCGTACTTATTGTGGCCTAGCTCACAATGTTTCCTCTGTACCACATTTCCCTTGTTTTCATCTTCTTGGACATGAATTAGATGAGCCTTCAACACGTCAATCACGATTCATGTAAATATCTATGTTTACTTCAATTGTCCCTGAACAAGTGAAAATATTGAGGGTCTGATGAGTAACGATTGAATTTAAGATGCCAAGGAGTTGCTTGGTTTGAGGCAAAAATATCAACTTCAACTTTGATGTGTGAATATCTAAAATAATTATATTGTCAGACTTGTACTTTCAAATGCAAGCTCGATGTTTGATTGGAAAAAAAAAAAAAACACGTTTACACTCGCATAAAAAAACTTGAATGGTAGATGGTATTCTTATTTAGATTTTAAAATATATTTTTTAACGAGGTAAAATTTTTTATATATTTTTTTTCTTTCTCTGCAACATGCAGCTTTTTATTTTTCTTTCTCTGCGACTTGAACGTTACGAGTTGTTTCTCTTTACAAAACACAAATCATTCGCCTTTCTTTATTAAAAGACCAAACAATATATTTACAAATCTAATTGCTCAATTTATATTTGCATGTCCATTTCCATCTCACCAAAACAGCCCCTAAATGAATGTCTTGAAGGTCAAATGAGTGGTGATCAAAAGTTAACAAAAATTCTGACCCGTGTACAAAAAGGATCTGATAGTTGTAAGATAGTTTTATGTTTAAACCATTGAGTAAATAGTTAAAAATAATAATGAGCTACTCCATAGTTACTCCTTCAAATTACCAACGTACACGTACACGAGAGGAAGACTCGAGTTATTCTGAACTCGAAAGAAAAAAGTTCAATTCTTTAACCAGTTCTGCAGCGGCAAGGCTAAAGAAGACTGAGCTTTCACCGCCAGCTAAGCAAACCATCTGAACCTGTCAGTAACTATTTTCTTAATCCAGTGATACATGTTACTTATAAGCTACGAGTCTTCAATCCTCTCCCAGCAGAGCAAGTAACGCTCTAATTTCTGAACCAGAGGATCGACGCATGTACACCAATCATCAAGATATTGCAAGATGCATCCAAACGCTAGCTCACGGAGCAATAAATACTGAAAGACCAAAACTAGATGTGCATGCAGTATAACATTAAAACAAGGATAAAATTGCATGAGAACGAAGGTTCATGCCAGTAGCTATCCCTGTGCTCAGGCGAACAGTAACTGGAAAGGGGAAAAAATGGAACAAAGAAATATTTTAAAAAGATGAAAAAGAAACACGGTCGCCAGGGGCAGACTCAGCTCTTAATCTCAGACCTTAGTTATTTTAAACACCATGTACTCTCAGCCTGGACCAAATAAATGCGCATTAAGGACTAAAATGGTACAAGGGCATGTAATACTGATCCCTGACCCAATTATACACTTGATTTGTTGAATCTCCGAATAAAATGGTCTGACATCAGTACTAGTTACTAGCCTCTGCCTCATATGAGAGCCTGCTGTAAGACTGGGTCACTTGGCATGTGTTAAACATGCACATCTGAACTAAAGAGAGAACAATTTGCAGTGTCTTGTTATGAAATCTGAAGTATACTTCATTAAATATGGGAATAAATGTTGCGATATTGGATGGGCAGCCAATTAGAACCGCATTACAGGACTATGTAAACATGAACTTACTTATGTACAGGATTGACATTTCTTGTCAGAAGGTTTACATGCTGACAGCTCTAGAAGGAAGCTCCTGTTCCACCTCAGATTCTCCCTCGGATCTTTCGAGGGTCATCTGGAATAAAACAACACGCTAGTTTAGATTTCAATAATTGGCTAAGACCAAGGATGTGTAACATATAAAGTCAGGTATAATGGAAAGGGATGAACTACCACATAACAGCCGTTTAGACTTTCCATATTAACATTACATCATAACGAGGTCTTAATGATCCTTAAAGTGAAATCATCTGAGTAAAAAAGAGACAAAGAGAGACATCATAATAGAAGCTTACTGGCTGCAATTCCTTACACTATAAAAACACAGGCTGCTGGTTTAAAGGTTCAACAAACATTCGTCAGAAAATTCATTCATGCAGCACAGTGAAGCTGTCAGATAGTTGGCATACCTAATTAACCCACTGAAATAGAAAACATTTCAAACAAGAGACTATAATTAATCACTAATCATCCCACGAAATAGTAAACGTTTCAAACAAAAGACTATAATTAACGACCTAACCTTCCAATCAAAATTGAAGACAAATTGAGGATGACTTTCCAATGATGAACTGGAAAGTGAAAAGTAATCTTTCAATTAATGTACAACAACATCAAAGCCTTTATCCCAAATATTTGAGGTCAGCTACATGAATCCTATTCTTTCATTCCATTTTATTATGAGAACTCTCCTCCATTAAGTTAATCATCATCATATCATTTTTAATTGCTTCCAATCAAGTTTATTTAGATCTACCTCTAGATCTCCTAGTCCCATTAATTATAATACTATTACTTTTCCTAACCAGTGCCTAAGAAGTCTCCATGTACATGACCAAACCATCTTAATCAATTCTCTCTCAATTTATCCTCAATAGCAGCAACCTTTAATTTACTACAAATGCACTCATTTCTTATCCCATCTTTTAGTGTATACCCACAAGACCATCGCGACATCCTTATTTTTGCTACACTTATTTTTTGCACGTGTTTTTTAATTGCCTAATGCTCTAACCGATAAAACGTTGTTGGTCTTATAACCGTTCTATAGAATTTTCCCTTTAGTTTTATCGGTTAATACGATCACATAAGACTCCCGAATCACTCCTCCATTTCAACCATCTCGATTTGATTCGATTGGCAACATCATCTTCAATCTCACCATCATACCAAATGATTGATCCTCTATAGCGAAAATGATTACTTTTAGATATTTCCTAACCATCGATATGCACTATAGGCTCTTTTATTTTCTAAGTTTTACTAAAATTACATTCTATATATTCTATGTTTGTTCTACTAATTCTAAAACCTTTTAGATTCACGAGCTTGTCTCTACCTTTCTATTATAGAAATTATACATCTAAGTTTGTCAACTACCACTATATCATCCGCAAATAACATACACCATGAGATTTCATCCTGAATACGCATAGTAAGTTGGTCAATAACTAATGCAAAAAGATAAGAACTTACATTATGTTTGAGAGTTTTAACTAAGGGAAGGGAAGTGAAAGAAAATGTATCATAATTAAATCTTAACCGTTGATCCATAGTGATAAAGTGTCAAACATCTTTAATGACTATTTCCCTTCCCTCTCCCTCCTCTACACCCTACTTTTAGAGGGGGATGGGATGACTTGTGAATTTTTCCTTCCCCCCTTCCATTATCCCTCTCCAAAAAAAAAAATAACCCAAACATAGTGAACTTCCAAATTTTCTTCCCCTACTCTCTCCTACCCTCCATCCAAACACACCCTTAAGGCTGACCCTTGATGTAAACTTATGGTAATAGGAAACAACTTGGTCTCTTCTTCATTAATTCTTACTCTAGTTGCTACTCTATCATACATATGTGTAATCACATCAATATATATACTAGATACATATTTTTTTCTAAAACCCACCACATTACCTCTCTAGGCACTCTACATAAGCTTTTTCTAGATTTATAAAAATCATATTTAGATCCTTTCTCTTCTTTCTATATCTCTCCATCAACCATCTCAAAATATGTATTGGTTCCATAGTTGACCTCCAGGCCTAAAACCAAATTGATTTTTAGATATACTTGTCTCCTTAGTCTTTTGCTCAATTACCCTCTCCTAAAGTTACAAAATTTTGATTCGCGTATAAAGAAAGCATTTTCCATTTGACTTTTTCTTTATACTTCTACCTCTTCAAGGTATTCGTACTATTTCAGTAGAATTATAGTATGAGTCATGAGAACCTTTCAATTAATGTACTTTTTAGAATTATGGCCAAGTTAAAAGGCTTCCAATAATTCTGACAAGTCGACAGGAAAGCCTATTGCTTTTATTAGGGACGTACTATTATCTGCTCAAATAGAATGGTAGTCAATTGGTGAGACTGAAAGCAAAGAAAACAAAATTAACCAGACAGCCTAACTGGTTAGATTATTTCACTTTTATCTCTTTTATGCAGTAGAGGCCTAATGAAGCCTGCCTCATCCAAACTACATTCTACATGTGCTCACAAATCAACAAACAAAGCTCAGCCAGCACTATTGAGGTCATTTCATTTTCAGCATGGAATGAGAAAATGGATAAAATCAGAAATAAACTCTCACATTACTTAACATCAATATCATCCATGTATATACACTGGAAAAACAACAAAAAATGTAATAGAAACTAGTTTTGACTACAGTCAATATTAATAGTAAGCACAATTTTATGCATGCATGGTGTGAGTTATGGACACATACCACAGAATCTTTTTCTTGACATTGAGAAAGGTAGTCTTCCATTGCCCCTTCCCCGTAAAGAATTTTAGCCCCGGATCCACAGGAATCTACAGATCCAACAGACTCCGCATCTACCACAACAGCATCTATCTTTTCCTTACCTGTCCTCACATCAGGAATCTGCAGAAGAGAGATGATCAAGTGGGTTAACAATATAAGGAATCTATCTCTTCAATTCTGTTGATTAGTCAGGAACAGAAGAGGAAGGAGGATTTGTAATGTCATCAAACAATAATTAAAATGAACTGAATAATTAAAATGAACTGGCAAATTCGAGGGGTCAAATATGTCAGTGGACCCGAAGCCCCATCTTAACCAACCTGGAAACCAAGCTTTGAAACCCATTTACTCTATTTTTCCTCCTAAAACCTGCTCAAAATGGACCTAATACCCTAAAACATAACCATTACGAAACCCCTTAAATCATACTAATTTATCTAAATATTTCTTATCAATATGCATATCAGCATTCTCACCTAGTCGCCCTTCACGACACTAATCTTTACTCCAGTGACAACTGTTTTAGGGGTTATTTGCATACATACCCCCCTTAAATCATGGTTATTTACAAAAATACCCTTCAAGCCTCGGTATTTGCAAAACTACCCCTCAAATCATCAATTTTGGAAAAAATTACCCTCAAAAGCAATTAATCATCAACTTTGATAAGCTAATTTGTAATCACAATGTAAAAAGTATCAACAAAATAGAAATCTTTACATCAAATTGATGATTTGTTGATTTTAGGGGTATTTTTTTCACAAAGTTGATGATTTGAGGGGTGTTTAGCAAATACTAATATTTGGGGAGTATTTTTGCAAATACACATGATTTAAGGGGTATATATGCAAATAACCCAATTTTTAACATTACTTGACATTAATGCTTTTTTTTTGTTAATCGTATATTATTAATCATAGCGATATCGTCTTGCAGAGTGCTTTTCAAAAGAAAATTAAATTTCTATATATTACGAAATGATATTCAAATAGAACAAAAAATTGTCTTTAAAAATATGCTATTAATCCATTAATACTGAAACACAACCCACTATACCTATGCAACCTGCGAGAATCACATCTTTTTTTTTTTGAACGTGCAGTAGATTCTCCATCTATGTTATCAGGGTACTTCTATTTGGAAGCCGTACCCAAACTTCCTAGACACTTCTCGAATATATGCATACATTTGTTCAAGTGTATACTCAATTATATACTACATGATTTAATTTAAAAGTCCTCATACACTTCTTGGATGTATATTCGACACTTCACATTTATTTCTAATATATTGATCTTATGTAAATGAAAAAACAACATTGATATTTTATGTAAATTACTAATATTAATACTTACAAAAATACATAACATACATATTTATAGCCTTGTCCCCATACCCAACCTTTTATAAATTTTCCGTGTCCCATACCCATACCATGCACCATAGTTCTCCACCAATTTCTAGATAGCTATTGTGAGGTTTATACTTTAGAAAGATGTTTCCTGTAGCATACTCGACTTAATGCCCATTTCTACAGGAACGGAAGCAAAAACATCTGCAGATAGGACTTGGGTGTTACCTCATACATTGCTTCTGTCAAAATATTCTCTAATATGGATCGCAGACCTCGAGCACCTGTATTTTTACCCATAGCTTTCTTTGCAATTAACCGCAAGGACTTTTCAGTAAAATGTAGTTTGACCTGGAACCAAAAAGCAAATATCACTCAAAAATATAAAAGTTACTAAGCAGATCTTCAGAACTCGGATATTTTACTGTCCATATGAAAAAGAACAATCATCATTGTATGTGAATATATAACTACATAGAACATCTCAACTCCAAAACTTACATCATTCATACAAAACAACTTTTTGTACTGTTTTCCAAGTGCGTTTTTGGGTTCTGTAAGAATCTGAGAAGAAAAAACATCAAGGAAGCATTCTAGTCAGACTACTGAAAATACAGGGGGGAAAACAAAACTAGGCCACTGTAGTCTCAAAATATTCAATTATATCATATGAAAATGTTTTTCCAAAGAGAACTACAAGAAAATAATTTGTCAATGATAAAGAATACATGTGGAAATAAGAGAAACTAGTGTCAACTATCAAGACACATGGTTATGCTAGCTTCTAGATGAAATATGATCACCTGAACAAGTTGATCCTCATTGAGAGCAGACAAGCTAACAAGTATTGGAAACCTCCCAATAAATTCAGGTATTAGACCATATGCAATGAGGTCACCACTTTCAACCTGGAAAGAAGTAGCACCCTTAAGCATTTCACCAGAATACTTAGCTCAAAGACATTCCAGAAGCATGTTTCTCTCAGGAACTCCTTGGAAAATACTTACCGTCTCTAATAAAGATGAAGTTATAGCAGCACTTGTTAGGCCACTGTTCCTCATACTTGCACGCACAGGTGCTCCAAAACCAATGGAAGAATCTTGCCGCCTAGTTGACCATAAAAAACATTAGGATATTGAAGTTGTAGAATCAAGTACAGAAGAAGCAAAAGTCAACTAACCTCTCTGAGATGGTCTTTTCTAAGTCAATAAAGGCACCCCCACATATAAAGAGGATATCTTTGGTGTCAATCTGCAGCAAGGCCTCCAAAGTAAGTGGCATGAAAATGGACAGCATAAAACGTGAAATGTTAATTTTCTTCTTATAGAAAGCTTTGGGAAATAATATCAATGTGTCTAGTTCTGTATGCTGACTTCGGCAAAGCTGATGAAGGAAATGGAATGGATCAGCTTGGAACAAAATTTTCAGCGTTCACAGAGAATGCAGGACTAACTGCCAAGGAAGACAAATGTTTTGACATTATCAAGTATATATACAAGGGCCCCACAGCTAAATTTGATATTTCGAAAACTAAGTAATTTTCCAAGTCCTAACTGTAATGCATCAAATTTTTTTTCCCATGAACTGGATATAAGGTTTTATAAACCTCCAGCAAGAAAAGCTCTTAATATTGTCATGGATCTATTTTAAATGAATTTTCATTCAAATTACAATTTCAATTGAGAGGACACATTGTATTTCACATTGGTGCAACTTTGTATTCTACTTTGCATCAGGTTACCACTTGTGCTTTCTATTTACAAAGCCCATTTATTTCTTCATTTGTTTTGTCATGCTTTAACAAATTTGTTACTTAAATTATTTTACCATGTACGGTTTAAATTTAGCGTCATTATCAGGATTCAGAAGAAACTAAGGCCAATCTCCTTAAAATCAGCACCACCCCTATAGGAGTGAGGAAGTTTGCACCATAATCAAAATAGCTAAAACTCCCAAGTTACCCTCTAACTGCTCGGGAACGGTATAGAACAACCCATTCTATGGGGGGGGGGGGGGGGTTCTAATAGAATATCTACACCTGATAATTGCCATATTTTCTTTATCGATGGATTTTTAGCATAATGACATAAATTACCAAAAAGAATTTCCCAACAATGACAGAGTACCCTAGTAATAGCTCATAACCTAACAGAAGCTGTCTTAGGACACAACAGTCTAATCAATGAGACGACAGGATGTTACAATTAGAATAGCTAAATTACTGAAGCTGCAACTCATATTGAAAATCTAATTCCTTTCAAGAAGAATAAATTATTGAAGCATATATCAAGAATATGATGACATTTCTAAATCTTTTTACAACATTAACAATTTTGTTAATGAATGTAAAGGTACCTGGATATTGTCTCCTCGCGGATGCTTGCGAGCTCCTTTCTCTGGCACATTGACAACCTACCAAGCAGTATACAATAGAACTTCAGGGAGAGAAAAATTGAACTAACTCAACCTCAAAAAAGATCGTGCAATTTTAATGATGTCAAATAAATTTTTGGAAATGTAAACAGCAAGAGAGACTAGAATCAGAAAAAGACTTCTTTGACAAGCCGATGAATATATTTTGAACATCAATCTCAGAGAAATAAATGGGAATACAGCAAGCAATATGATCCTGCCTGCTGTGGGTAGACCTGAAACTAATAACCACTACAACTCAGTGCTTTTCCCAATTTGTCATACAATGATGGACAAGCACCTCAATTTTTCTACTGTCTTTCACATATAGAATGCAACTGTAACAGTTACATTGGAAATAATACCACCAGCTGCTACCACTTTCAAGATTTAAATTTTTTTTACGACCATCCTGATGTGAGAAACTAACACTCATACAAGCAATCAAAAATTAATGTAGTTGGCCACTGAGGAACGAAGTCATCCTCAGAAATTAAAATGTAAGCTATTAATATTACGCAGCCATTCAGCTAATTGAAAATTGAACAAGAATATTACTGATGTAACACAACATACTTTAAATTCTTATTTTATTTTTCACATATGCACAGAAAGAAAATGATATAATAGCCGATGCCAATAAGGAATGAATGATAATGAGATATATCTTGATCACTCATAAATAGATAAATGTTTAGAAAGTATGAAGGGGCTCACAGTTCCTTCCAGCATTTTCAACAATGCTTGCTGCACACCTTCACCAGACACATCTCTACTAATATTGAGGCCCTCAGCCTGCCAATGCAACAAAAAGAAATTTTAATAAAAAGAACAACTAAAGGTTCAAACTTTAATATTCATCACTCATGTGAATTAAAAATACCTTTTTGGTAATTTTATCCACTTCATCAATATATACAATGCCCTGTTCAGCAGCTGACACATTAAAGTCAGCAGCCTGCATAGAAAGTGAATTAATCATTAGCAGATGCGCTTCAGTGCGAAGAGCTTAACGAGCTATAAGCCTAAGCTAAGAACCAAGCTTCTTTTAGCTATTTGGATGTCCAAGAAATGAAATTATGAATACTTAACCATCATTCCTGATGAAGGCTACATTTAACATTGACAGATTTAACACGGCGCTGACTCACTCTTTCGTGGCCACCTCACAGAGCTTAGTGGAACACTCAATTACAGCCTCAAATACGTCTTCTTTGACTCGTGGAAAATTACCGTTGGACTTCAGTTGCAATTTGGAAAGTAAAAAATAGTTGGAGTTGCAGTTGCAACCATTTGCTTGGCTGCAACCCCTTTTCACAACTGAAACTGCAACCTTTTTCTGTTTCCTTTTTTCCGTATTGTAACTGTAGTTGCCATTGCAACTTCCTCAAACCAAACAGACCCTCAGTACATCCTATTATCCTGACTTTGGTTCAGTGATAAATGACCTTCGACCTGTCATTAGCTTCATTGCCTAAATGCCAGAATATGTATCAACCATGCCCTAACAAAGATAATAGGTAACTCTTGTTTCTAAGTATCTAACACTATTGCTAAAAAAAGAAAAAAACAGAAGAGGAACAAAAAGTGATGTATTACATACTGCCAAGAACAGAGAACACATCAAGAAAGTAACTTATGCAATGAAGAAAGGCACAAAAAAAGCATTAATGTGATGCTTTCTAGGATAGGCTTGAAAATACCATTAGAAGTTTGTATAATATAGACTCCACATCTTCGCCGACATATCCAGCCTGTACACCATACCATACCAATTATAAGTTAGCAAGCATGAATAAAAGCGAGCTTCAATCATAAGCAGCACATCGATTGTTTTTAAATTTTGTGGCATCTGAGAAAGCCATAGAATATGTATTTTCGGGCATATTATCAATAGTGAAATATTGAAATCTACATTAGTACAAAGGGTATATTTTTGTCGCTTGCTAATGCCATAAACGGAGAACAACCCGTGTAAAATTGAGCACTAAATTTATAATTCCTAAATTAAAATTTTGTTGTAACACACATGATATGTTGCCAGAGTCCTGAGAATGAGAAATTAAAGTAAATAAAATGCACTGAATTATAAATCTGAGAAGAAATTAAAAAGATGAATACAAGAAGTTGAAGAAAACAATTAAACAAATACAGGATCATCCAGTTTTAAAAGCAAATTCACAGGGTAACAATGTTACATCACTGGTATCAAATATTAACTGTACTAACATAAGATAAAATAACCTGTGTCATCAAAATCAAATGCAATTCCTGCAGAACCAAAGAAGGAAGAAGAGGGGAGACTTGCCTGAGTGAGAGTCGTTGCATCAGCAATAACAAAGGGAACATTCACAAAACGCGCCAAGGTTTTTGCCAGTAATGTTTTCCCTGTCCTTGAAGAAATGTGCAAGTGTATAAGTAAATATGAAAGAATAGTTACAGCTAGCCAATATATCACTAACCATTCTGCATGGAGAAATTTTTCGTATAAATCCTTTGTCATCTATACATGGATGATTGACCTTACCCTGAATCCCGAAACAAAAATAAAAGAAATAGGATATTTGAAGCCAGATTATGACTGCAAGAGATGTCTCGTATCAACTAGGATTTTGGACAGGAACCTAATGTACTTCTTCAAGCTAATGGCTACTAACAATTTCTCTTATAAAGGAGTAACTTTCAGTTAAATGGAGAAAAAACTATTGGATAGGGAGCAGCCAGAGTGATTCAGTCTCAACATGAGTGCTTTGATAATTGTTCGAAAGCTTCCGGGGTAGTTGAAGGGGCCGTGACGTCGCTGCAGCAGGAGAGAAAAACTAGTACTAATGGCAGTTTTTGGGGCTCTGATGGGGCTGTTTTGGTTCAGTTCAGGACTGGAAAGATTTTGGTTGGCTTGTGGAGGCTGTCGGTGGCAAAACAAGAGAGAAAGGGGGGCTGTTTTGAGTGCAGAAAAGAAGAAACAAAGGAGATGATGTTGTCATGGCTGCAGGAAATAAGATGAGAAGAAGGTCCACAATCATCCAGTATCAACTATGGCTTGCAACAATAAAGTGTATTAAAGAAAAGGGGAACATGGACTACTCAGTGACTAACCATGACAACCTATTATGCTGAATTGCAACGGTAACAGTGAGTTGCAACGAAACCATAATCTACAGGTAATTTACCGTTCGTGAGTAAATATACTTTTTCTTTCTTTCTTTTTCTTCTTTTCTTCTTTTATTTATTTATTTAGATTCTCCAAGCTTCTGTTACCTTTTAACAGATAACCTTGATCTTTATTCATTATTTGTTACAATAAGTTTAAATAACAAGATAGTTTACCACATTCCTCACGAGTAGTTACGAAAAACATCAGGCCCCTAGAAGAACCATCTGCTATATACTTAAGGATCTTCCAGGGGTCTTTCTAACAACAGGAAAAAAGACAGGTCGTTCTCATTGTTTTCCGTGCATCATGCATGATAATATTGATAAATAGTAATAAAACAGAATAAATATGCATTCTCAGAAGAGCAAACACTTGTAAAGAATGTAACAAAGCGGTGTAGATACCTGAGCCTGTTGGGCCCATTAATAGAACATTGCTTTTTTCAAGCTCCACTGCATCAGCATCATTTACATTAGCTTCACCATTTTGTGAATCTCCTGCAGACCTAAGTTCAGTACGGAATAATGTTAGTACAGTCATATTTTCCCAGAAATACATATTTAGGGCTAGTTTGATATTGCTAGAGCTTATAATAAGTTGCTTATAGAAGCAACTTATATAAGTTGCGGAAAATAGTCGTTGGTAATCATATATCAAAAGCTACTTCCAAAAGTAGGCAAGATATTTGGTAAAACTATGCTTAAAAATTATTGTCAAAAGATAAAAGGTCATATATAGTATGAAAACTAAAAAAAAAAAAGAAATTGCTTTTAAAAGCATACTGATATTGCTTCTAAAAGCACCCTTTTAACAACAAGCAATTTCAATAAGCATGCAAAATAAAATTTTACCATACACCATTATTGACTTCTAAAAAATAAGCAGAAGCTCCAAAAAAAAAGCAATACCAAACCAACCCTTAAAATAGCCACAGAATAAGAAGTCCTTGAGCACAAGCTATACAATATAAATTACAGAAAAAATGTCATTCAAAACCCATTCAATTAGAGAGGATAGTCAAACCACCTGGTCAAGGAATCATGATAGATCCTTTTGTAGTGGTTGTAGACTGCCACGGACAATATCTACATGCAGTCAATAGGTCAGAACTTTAAAAAAAATAACAAATACAAAAACCACCAAATCACGCATGACAACAAAATGAATGAAGTATTAAAAAACAAACAAACAAGAAGACAAATAAATGATTAAATAAATGATACATACAGTATGTAAACTCTCGCAAGCCACCACCTAGAAAAACACATAACCGTTCGCGAGCACGCACACAACACATTAGCCTCCACAAAACCTCAAATTCAACATACGGTACATACCTAAGCAAAACCTAACCAAACAAATGCCGCTAGTCGCTTGACATTTTGATAGCTCAGGTTAGGCTCAGCAGTACCTGAGAATCCTCAACTGACTATTCCAGCTTGGTGTTTAGGTTAATTCATAACTCAAATGGAGACTGTCAACCTGAATCAACCTGAGCTCAGCCAGATTTAGGATGGTTTATCATATTAGATAATACTTAAGATTACTAATTTACTTGTATGGTATGAGTCGTATGACAATGACAATGATGAAAAGAACCTCTATCCCAAACTTCTTGGTTGTTTAAATGAGTCTTTTTCTTCCATTTAACTCTGTTGAGTGCAGTCTCCTTTATTATTTTAATTGTATGCTATATATCTAATTTCATTTTCAAACCTACAAGGATTGGGACAATTTGGTTATGGCGCTGACCATAAGTCCAGTAGTGACCTTGTCCCGACTGATCCACGCAATAAGAGAAAACGACTTACAATCAATAAAAGGTATGATATTGTTAATTGTTAGGTCTCATGTTTATGAGCCTACTATCTAATTTAGTTTTGATGATTAACAAACAATTCCTGACAACGTTTGTCGAGTGTTTATATTTGTTTGTTAGGTATTCTACACAAAAATCCCCCATTAGCGGTTGGATGAAATTGCGCGTTCACGATGATATTCAAAAGAGGCTGGAAAGAAATTGGAATGAAGCTTTGCATTTCAAGTCAAGATCCAATATTGATTCATCTGCAACCAAGACAAGCTTTATTGAAGATCAAATTGCTTGAGTATAGTGTTTACGTTTATACCTTGTGTGTTAATACTTAGAGCTCAAAAATCATACACACACATTGGTTTTTGATTTATCGCCGTTTTGGATTATAAGCTTAACAACACGATTTTATATCTTTCCTCAAGTCTATAAATCTATTTTAAAGTGTTTCAAAACTTGTTTAAAAAAATTTGTCAAAAACAAGTTTTAACAAGTTCGTATGGTTTAACGATTTGCAAAATAATATGGTGTGGATTAATGACTTAATATAACTGTTGAATATCTTTCATAATCCATTTAAAAGAAGTTTCAAACTTATTTGAGATCATTTTGTCAAAATCAAGTATTTTGAACGAACTCGTATTTTTGACGATTTTGCAAAATAACAAGTTTTCACAAATGGTTAATGAGATTTTAAATTTTTTTTCTCCAACATGTTTGTTTTCATGTTTATAAACATTCCCTAAAATTTTACTAATTTTAGAGTTTATTTGTTATTTTAAATTGAATTTACAAGTCGGGTATTCTAAAAAATTCAGTATCTGGATATCTGTCAATCGATCGACCGACAATACTCCATCAGTCGACTGATGATAGCAATTGATCGACTAACGTAAGACCACCAGTCGACCGACCAGAGAAGTTTTTTAGCGTTTATTTTCTTAGGGTCATCAGTCGACTGATACACATGTATCAGTTGACCGACACGTATCCTTCGGTCGACCGACGCTTGACCATCAGTCGATCGAAAATGTGTCCGTTACAATAACAGCTAGTTTTGTTCAGATTTTATTTTTTATGGTTTTGCCTCGTTTTTGTGTTTTTCTCTGGTTTGGGGTGTTATATTGAGAGACTATAAATAGCCCTCAATACTTAGTTTTAACTATGGTAGTTTAGAACAAATTTTACAAGTTTTTGTTTAAGGGTTTCAAAGAAAAATCAATTGTGGTTTGTTTGTGTGAAGATATTTTCACATGAGAATTATTGCAACAACGTTCTTGAGGATTTCAACCTCAAACATCTACATCTCTTGATTGTTTTAGAGAAGTTTTCTCTAAACTCATCTTCTAGCAAATTTATTATTTTTGATTCTTATACATTTATGCTAGATTGAATTGAGTTTATATTTGATTATACTCATTGTTTACACAAACAACCTATAGAGTCGTTAGTGTTTTCACATATTGTATACATTTAGGTTGTGGAGTTGTATCTTTGAGAGTGAGCTTAGAATTTCGTTCGTCTTTATTAGAGAACAAGCCTTTGTCTTTGAGCCTTATTGTTGAGAGAACACATTGTAATACACAAGGATACTTAGAGAAGTGGTTGGTGAGAGACGGGGTCAATTCCAAGAGGAGTGACGTCGAGTGTAAATCCTAGGAAGATGTTGTAATTCCGAGCACTTGAGAAATGTGACACGGACTAGCCAACACTTAGAGTGTATTGTGTATTGATAATTGTGTGAGTTGTAAACGTTTATCGGTGAGCGTTGAAAACCGATTTTGTATTTATTTTTGGGTTAGTGGAGTTTCTCCTTGAGGGTGAGAAGAGGAGATGTAGGTTGTGGGTCGACCGAACTCCGTGATCATTTCCTTTGTGTTTGTGTTTGGCATTGACGCACTTATTCTTACATATTTTCATACAGCCTATTGTCTCATATTTATATTGCTCTTTGTTTAACTTTATATCCTTGTTTATTTTATTGTATATCACATTGTTAGGATATATTAGTTGTAAAGTTTTAATTTGGTATTAATATCGGATTAGATCAACAATTAACCTATTCACCGCCCCTCTAGGGTACTTTCCTTAATGTTTTAAAATTTTTGATAGCACAGCGCTCAGTGATGTTAGGTGGAAAATGCTAAAATCCCAATCCCAAATTGGAAATTATAGCAGTTACTTTCGAAGCATAGAAGCATAGCAGAAACTGTATGTAATAGATTTTACTATAGATTATCCACATAGACTGTTTTAACAATCCAACCGAAATCCTTATGTAGTTTTATGGGAATGAGCTCTGAAATGGCAAGACACAATTACATGATTCGCGTATGCTACATGAGGAAAAGTCGCTATTCAATGAGACTTGTAAAACAAGGAACTGAGCCAGTAGCCAATATGATACACGAGATAGTATAGAAGTATGTCAAATACATTTGAATAACTAACATGGTCAGTAATCGCCATTCGCCAAGTAAGACTTCTCTAGCCGACCAAGTTGATAGCATAAACAAATATATCACACAACTTTATGATCCTACTTATCTTTGATTCTTTCTTTCTATTCCTTGAGAAAAAATCAAGTCATAAGATGTGCATCCATTATCCTCACATGGCATCAGTACATGACCATAGTTTTGCGCCAAAAAGACAGAAGTTTAGCCATTAAATGAAAGCATATAGATTGCTTCAGAGCATACACCACAGCGCACAAGGAGATGGTGCTCATTTTATTGATTGATAATTTGAAACATGCATTCACCGCATTAGTGTTCATTATAATACACTGTTTTATAGTCTGAAGTCAGAATAAGAAATATACAAAATCATATATCTCACATATTGATGTGGGAAAAAAAATGTTTTCAACGCCCTCCCCTTCTCTAAGTTTCTGACATTGTCACAATTTTCAACTTCTATCAAGCATTTACAAAATATTTCGTCAGTTCCCAAAATGCATACAAGTTACACGTCGATCAAAGTCAAAGGTTATGTCTTTGTGTCGCATGACCTAATGTTATCAGAGTAATCTTACGGATAACCTAGTTTTATGAGGACTCTGGTCTTGGCAATTAGTAGCACCATAACTTTTTACGCTCTTAGCACTTGCTATGAAAATTTCGAATAATCATAGCAGAAAAATTTTATTTTATCAAATGTATCATACATCTTTTCACCGCTAACTTTTGAATAATTCACCTCCCAATTTTTTTCTATCTATAGAATTCCAAACCCAAAAGTTCACAAAGTTACCTTCTTTGCTCGCTCCTGCCCAATAACAAACTTGTCCAAACCCTTAACAATCTCCTTCGGCGTCGGGAACTCGGTCCCCAAATTGGATCCACCCCAGCACCCTGCCTTCGACCCAAACCCATCTCCTCCTCCGCCTGCAACCCTAATCATATTAATCCTCCCCAAGCCCGCCGACTTCGTCCCATCCCCCGAACTCGAGCTCGAATCCCCAGGCTGCTGCCAGATCTCGGGAGGATCGCCGTTGCACCTGGCAGTGATAATCGACGTCGAGCTGAGAGAGCCTCTGTCGACGAGATCGCCCTGGAACGAGACGAAGTGGCGGGGGCTTCGGGTTCGGGACTCGTCCCATCGGCGGTGGCGGTGGTGGCCGGACTTCGCGTAGGCGTCGGAGAGGCGGCCCGCGTGCATGCGGTGGGAGGAGAGGTGGGTGGACTCGGCGGCGGCGGCGGCGGCGGCCCATCGGAGAGCTCGCGATCGGACGGCGGCGGACATGTTTTTTTTTAGGTCCTTTTTTTGGGTAGCTGATAGTGGCCAAGAGGTAGAAAGAGGAAATATCTGTGTTTTTATTGCTTTCGTCGATGTTACAGAGGGGAAGATGGGTTACAACTTAGAAATGGCAGCAGAGCAGAGGAATGGATAGGATCGAGCGTACAGTAGGCGCGGGAGAGCACGTGGGAGCTTGCGAGGAGACGGGGGTTGCGTACGTGCTGGACATGCCAGCTGTCAGTTAGGAGATTGGCTGGATGCTCCTACCACGTGCACTGCACGTCCTATTTTCGTTGATAAAACCAAAAGAGAGGGCCCACCACACAAATGACCAAATGTCTATGCACAAGTGCGTTCAGAAAATGACAGGTTTTCACTCAAAAACACATCTAAGGACCCGTATGGTTGGGTAATTTTAACATGAAAAGTCACTGTAGAGCTACCAAAAATGTCCCAAAAGCTGTCACTTTTGACAGCTTTATAGCAAAATCCCCTCTTTAAGAGGCGATTTTGTTGTAAAGCTGCCAAAAGTGGCAGCTCTACAGTGGCTTTCCCCCTTCATTTCACCCAACCAAACGGACCCTAAGTGGCTGTTTGGATCAGTTTTTTGGATGGGTAAAAGAAAGAAAAGCTGACATTTTTGACAGTTTTTCCCTCTTTTTACCCATCCAAAAACCGGAACCAAACGAGGCCTTATAGAGGCGTTTTTGGGTGAAAACCTGTCATTTTCTGACAAAATGTCAGGTTTCACCTCCAAAACCCTCTTAAAAACAAGCATCCAAACGCGTCCTTACCTGTGAAATAAATTGTGTATTTGGTAATTTTTAATCCGCAAAAGAGAGACACGAGAAAGAGAAGGGGAAACACGACAAACGGCTAGAGGTGTTTTTCGCAAACCAATCAGGGAGTTTTATCTGCAAATTGTTTGGTTTACTATGAAAAACAACTTCAAATTCATTGCTTGATTATTTACAATTTTATTGCCCTGCCACCCGAGGAACATACTTTCAATATAGATTTAATGTTATAGTTGACAAACAGTTAGTGTAAAAGGTGTATAACTTTGTCATATAAGAAAAATGGATGTAGATGGTTTTTCCATCTAGATCTAGAAATGACGTGAAATTAGTTTTGTCTTTTATTGTTTCAAGTTTGAGTTGAATACACGTCCATTATAAAAGGAAAATCATTGACTCCACCATATCTTAAATTATGTTATCCTCATTGTAGTATCATTGGTAATAACATTATAGGCCTGACGAATGAGACAAGTTTGTGTACCACGCCAAAGTCGAGCTAAAACCTTGTATTTGACATGATTCCAAAATACAAAAATTAGTGAAAGAAGACCCTACATTAGATTTATGCTTCTTAGCTTACTTTTTGCAGCTAGTGTTGGATAATCCTAGGCAAAAAAGTATTATGTCCAGTCTAAGGCTGTGTTTGGTTTGAGGTGAAGTGAAAGAACAGAAAATGAAACAGAAAAGGAAAAGAAAGAAAAAGAAAAAAGATTTTTTTATATGTTTGGTTAGACAGAAAAGAGAAAAGGTTCAACCCTTGCTGACCCATCTTAATAACAAGTGGTGCCCACTTGGAATAAGCTAAGAGGTAGGAGACACGGGTTGCGAAGATTATTTAGGGATGGGTGTAGAGATTGGCAGGCTCAGAACGCTCAGAATCAGGTTTACAGCTTGGCGGTCGACCGGGACGGTCGACCGCGTTCGTGCACAAGGCTTACTGGGCATCGGGATTGGTGGCGGTCAACCGCGGCGGTCGACCGCAGAAGTTTCTGTTCTGTGGGCGGTCGACTGTCGCGGTCGACCGCAGAAGTCTCTGGACCTCGGGTGCTGTTTTGGATTGAGGGCGGTCGACCGCGACGGTCGACCGCGATGGATCGCGGTCGATCGCCACGGTCGACCGCCGAAGCGGTTTTGAGCTGAGTCTGTTTTCCAGACCCGTTTCGTTTGGGTTTTCTATAAATACCCAAACTCGGTTTTAGGGTTTGTAAGCAAGGGTTTTAGCAGCCATTGAGGGTGAGTTATTGGGCTTCTATTCTAGGAGCAATTGGAGAGATCAAGAGTGAGTTGTTGTGGGTTTTGGTGAGAGATTTGTAACCCTAGTTTGTTCCTCTTGATTTCTAATAGTGAAAACTCCCCCTTCCTTACCCCGTAGACGTAGGCATCTCGCCGAACCACGTAAAATCTGGTGTTGATTGTGTTTGTGCTTGATTGGTTGTTTGGTTTATCTTCTCTCGGCAATTGGTGTTGGATCTCGGCATAGGGGTTTCTCCCCAACAAGTGGTATCAGAGCTCTGGGCAACGCTTGGGCTTTTTGGAGGTGTAGATCAGTTAGGAAGTTCATCTAGAGCTTTGATTGGTGATAAATGTGGGATCTTTGTGGTAAAATTTCTATCTTTTTCAAGTTGGATCTATTTCTTATTTGTTCCGCAACTGTTTATTGGGTGCTTTGAGATATATGGCCGGGAAAGATAAAAGTGGGGAGGGTTCTTCTAGTTTGAAGACCGTCCAAAGTTTGAATATCCATTCTATGAAGATAGATGTGGAGAAATTCGATGGCACAAATAATTTTAGACTTTGGAGATGCGAAGTCATGGATACGTTAAATGCGTAAAATTTGGAAGATACATTAGAGTGGGACGGGAAACTGGCCGACGTTGAGGATAAGGTTTGGAAGAAAATGAATAGAACGGTGTGTGGTGTGATTAGGTCTTGCCTTTCTCAAGATCTAAAATATAATGTGATAAATGAAACTTCGGCAAAGAAGATTTGGGAAGTCCTAGAGGACAAATATTTGACGAAGAGCGTCAAAAATCATTTGCATTTGAAGAGGAGGTTTTATCGCTTCCAATTGAAGAAGGGGACATCCATTAGTGATCATATGAACCACTACACGAAGCTACTTGCAGATTTGGCGAATGTAGATGTCATTGTTGAAGACGAGGACAAGGCATTGTTGTTATTGAGTTCCTTGCCCGACAAGGAATATGAGACCTTCGTCCTCACTCTTATTAATGGGAAGGCATCTCTTTCGTATAGTGAGGTCATCGCAACTTTTGTGAATTATCAACTTCGAAAGAAGGACAAGGAGACTTCCATTGAGCCGGTTGCGGGGGCATTGGTTGCAAGAGCTAAAAATCCAAACCGTGGTAGGAGGTCGCAGTCTAGAGGAGGGCATCCTGTAGTTGGTAGAAATCAGTGTGCCTTTTGTAGAGAGGATGGACATTGGAAAGCCAAATGCCCAAAATTACAAGCCGAGAAGAATAAGGGGACATCTATTCAAGCTTCACAGGCTAATGTTGTCAAGGCTATTGGCGACATGTCAGATTCAGATTCTTCGGGCTATTCGTGCCCAGCTCTTCCGTTAGTTGATGTTGCCGACTCCACCGAGTGGATGTTGGATTCTGGTGCTACTTACCACATATGCCCTAGAAGGGATTGGTTCTCCAGCTTTCAGGAGTTGGAAAGAGGGGATGCTGTTCTTATAGGTAATGATCACAGATGCCCTATTGGTGGTATTGGTACCGTTCGGATTCGGACGAGTGACGGGATAGTTCAGGAGTTGGTTGATGTGAGGTTCGTTCCTCAACTGAGGAAGAACATCATTTCACTTGGTGTATTGAAGGCAGCAGGCTATAGGGTGACTTTGGCGGATTCACGCTTGAAGGTCACATCGGGGTCCATGATTGTTATGAAGGGCGTCAGACGGAGTAACTTGTATTATCTGCTTGGGAGCACGGTAGTTGATAGGGAGCTGACGACTTCTTTGGCTAGACTATGGCATTGGTTGGTGCTGTGATATATTGTTGGTTATACCGTGCACAGGTTGTTGAGGAGTGCTATGACCTGTAGATTGAAGTTCTTTGAGCACAGTGGGATGAGCGAGAAGACCGAGGTGGAGTTCAGCACTTCTATCCACCGATCGAGGGGTCTTATTGGAGGTGTTCAGTCAAGCATTGGGGGGCCTTCCGAGGAGGCATCATCGGGAGGTAATCGTTATTTTGTTTCCTATGTTGAGGATTGTACTAGGCACTTTTGGGTTGCAACCAAGTCCCGTTGGTATGAAGCCCTAGCAGTCCGCAATAATTGGATGAGGTGTATTGGCAGAAAAGTTACCCGTCGTACTAGTTTTAGTAGGGGTCCTTTCTTGCATTGGTGCCGAGCTCATGGCAGTTGGAGACACTTCAGACGGGAGGAGACAGTGGGGCGACGTGATGAGATGGCAGATCTAGTGGGTCGTTCCTTTCTAGAGGAGGATCGGCGTTGGTTGTCGAGCGGTGGATTTGGTATTCGGGATTTGACATGTATGGGCTATCTTATGAGGTTGCCGACTGCTGCGTGTAGAGTTGTTAGATTCGGTGGAGCTGCTTCAGATTTAGGTCAGCGTCGGATATTTGGCTACCCAGTACTTGGTCACATCGTGGATGTGAGATTGGATCCGATTGCGCATTTAGGATTCAGAGGCTTGTTTGGCTATCAGTGGGGAGCTTCTGAGTTTGGTTTGAGCATGTTTGTCACTTTGGACTCTTGGTAGGTAGAGAGTATTAATCAGATCAGAGGGATACCACAGCGGGTGGAGGGTGATGCTACTCCACATTGGGTGGAGCTTACTCCACATACTCCAGGTCATTCTGCATTATTGGGATTTCCAGCTGAGGTGGCACAGCGTGGGAGTCATTTGGACATGGATGCGGATGACAAGTTGGTAGATCCTAGTGCAGCTGGTGGATATAGCTTGGATACGGCCATTGTTTCACCTCAGGTGGAGGTGTTTGGATCGCTTCAATTTGGGGTCGTTGATGATGCTATCAGCCGCAGTGTGGATTAAGGGCCTTTGGAGGCCATAGGGTGAACTACATGAAGGCTTGATTCCTTAGAGAGGATACGTAGGCAGTCAGTTTTGATGCAGCCGATTTGGTGAGTAGACACAGTTGTTTTGGGGTTGAGTGTTCGCACTCTCGTTTGGGTCTCGACATGTTGTGGATGAAGTCCGTTGTCATGAGTCTGTTGCTATGGCTTACTGGATGCAGCAGTTGAGGCATTAGTTTGGTCGGTGTCGGCTCAGTTTTGGGAAAACGTTCGTCGAGGTGGAGATTTGTAGAGATTGGCAGGCTCAGAAGGCTCAGAATCAGGTTTACAGCTTGGCGGTCGATCGGGACGGTCGACCGCATTCGTGCACAAGGCTTACTGGGCATCGAGATTGGTGGCGGTCGACCACCGCGGTCGACCGCAGAAGTTTCTGTTCTGTGGGCGGTCGACTGCCGCGGTCGACCACAGAAGTCTCTGGACCTCGGGTGCTGTTTTGGATTGAGGGCGGTCGA
>BQKN01067043.1:172244-184180 GCA_022839385.1 Asparagus kiusianus | reverse complement strand
AACCTTCCTACAGTTAGGATCGTCTCAAACCTCCCATTTGGTCAAACCTTCCTACAGTTAGGGCCACAACCAAAATCCCCTCTCGATTCCTCTAATGAACGAGAGATCCACTTTCAAATCGAGTGATCAAACCTTCCAACAGTTAGGGTCATCCCAAACTCCCGCTTGGTCAAACCTTCCTACAGTTAGGGCCAAAGCCACGATTCGCTCTCGATAAACGAGAAATTCATCGTTAGTTCGGTGATCAAACCTTCCGACAGTTAGGGTTATCCGAATCTTTTCGATTCTCGGAGTGGAGATCCCACTCTTAGTTTCACCTTTCCGGATTCTGGGGGTGGAGATCCCACCTCAAGTCTCCTTTCCTTGTTCGGGGAATAGAATATAAAATTCTTCCTTCCCCACACCAACCTTTTCCAAGAGTTTATCAATCTTGGATTCATCCTAGGAAGTTTATCCCGAATCCTAAGCAGGGATAAGTCTGCGCCTAACACGCGCTGCCGGTTTAGTCTTTTTCCGTAGAAAAAGACACCAGAGTTTGATTCTGGGGTATTTTATCCTGAAACCTAAGCAAGGATAAGTCCGCGCCTAACACGCGCCGCCGGTGAGTTCTTAACCGTTAAAAAGAACACTCGTCCACATATTCAACATTGTGGCAGGTTGTTATTAATAACACCAAAATCCATGTCTCACACGCATGGGGAATTTTATCCTGAATCCTAAGAAAGGATAAGTCGACGCCTAACACGCGTCGCCGGTTTAGTCTTTTTCCGATTGAAAAAGATACCAGAGTTCGATTATGGGGACCTTTATCCCGAAGCCTAAGTAGGGATAAGCCAACGTCTAATACACGTTGCTGGGTAGCCTATTCCCATAATAATGGCAAAGTCTACATATTCGAAGTTGTAGCACAAAGTCTAAGGGAGTTCATTCCTTTAGCACAACGTCACATGCGGAACGGACTAAAACAATACGCATGTAAGCCCGACTCAAACGGTAGTCGGTAAGAGCATCTCAAATCCGTTGAAGGCTGGGGGTTAGCCAAAAACCCTAAAGTCAACGCCTAACACGCGTCGCCGGGTAACCTATTCCAGTAACAAATGGTAAAGCCTATGTATTCAACATCATAGCACAAAGTCTAAAGGAGTTCATTCCTTTAGCACAACGTCACATGCGGAACGGATTTAAACAATCCGCATGTAAGCCCGATTCAAACGGTAATCGGTAAGAGCACGTTAAATCCCTTGAAGGCTGAGGATTTACCAAAAATCGTAAGTCAACGTCTCATACACGTTGCTATTTAATCTTTTCACAGGAGAAGGACGAAGTCTACGTATTCAATATCGTAGCACTAAAAGGGTTAACTCTTTTAGCTTAACGTCACATGCGGAACGGACTTAAACAATCCGCATGCTAGCCCGACTCAAACGGTAGTCGGTAAAGGCTAATCAAACCCGTTGATGGCTGAGAATTTGCCAAAAATTCTATAAGTACGAGTCATTGACGCATCAATTCTATGGATTGGTCTCGTGACTCAAGTATCCGCCATGCTCCAATACCTTAAGAGCTTAAACTGTGTATACTCCAGCCGACGTACGAGTATAAACTGTGTCGGATGTCGAACAACGCGTCGCAATGAAGCTCAAACGCCGGACGATGCCGTCAATCGATGATCAGTTCTATGTTGAAGCAACCAACTCGAGCTAAAAAGTCAAGAAATCAAGAATCGACTTCTAGTTCAAAATTCCGACAGACGGTCAGACAATAAATGCAGCACCGGAACCTTTTCAAGCATTCGACAAAGCACCGAATAGCCTGAAGGAATTGAAGGAATCCAGAATAGAAGCCATTCCAAAGTCCCATTACACCGACTGAAGGTTGGGACAATCACATCCAAAGTATTCCAGACTCTTCTATAAAAGAACGAGATTGAAATACTTTGAAGGGGGTATCTGTAGGCGTACAAAATTGCCTATAGGTCCCTTAACACAGCTCGACGACACCGATTCAACAAACGGATCATCGGGCGACGTATTCAAACAAGACCGTTAGCCCACCAACGCCGAAGCCAAGCAACACGCGACGAAGCGGACTAACGAGGCTACGAAGTCAACGAATTGCATGCGAGCAACGGAATGCACTCGCGTGCGGAATCAATCCAACGGTTCGGGGAGCCAACGAGTCGTCCGATCAAGAACGGACTCAGATGAATCACGATCGAATCAAGATCGTTTCAGACTCAAACTCAGAAGTGGAGTTATTACCAAATCTGGAATCAAGTCAACGAGTCGTTTCCAGACCAATCAACCACACAACCAAATCAAAACGAAGAACCGGAAGACGGAAAGAACGACGGAAACCGGAACACACCCGAGGGACTCGGTCGAAACCGAGCCAACCCGAGGTGGCTCGGCCCAAGCCAAGCCACCTCAGGGTGGCTCGGCAGCCGAGCCACCTTGGGGTGGCTCGGCATGAGCCGAGCCACCCCAAGGTGGCCCGCCCAGTTTTGTGCCCAGGGCACAGTGCAGAGCGCCTATAAATAGGCCTTCAGGTTCATTTGTTCAGAGGTTGGAAAAATAGGAGTCGAAGCTCTGTCGGATTCAGATCTAAAAACTTAAAAAGATTGGAGCTTTGGAACTTCAAGGGCTTGTCCATCCAGATCCGGTGCTCGGCGATCGTCAACGCCAAATAAGGCAAGAGTTCGAGAGGAATCGGATCCCGGATCTCAGATCTACGTAGGTACACTCCGGATCTAAGCTTGGTTCTTAGATCCCGAGATTCGAGCGGTTGTTTCCTTGGTGAAACAATCCCTCCCCGCTATTATCTCCTTGGTGGGATAATACCCGTAATACTGCGTAGATCCGACTAGATCTAGATCTCGCAGTGGTCCACGGCAAACAACCCCGGCGCAGGCAAACAACCCACAAAGCGAGTGACCGCAAAACAGGAGCTCGCGATCTGTTCGACAAACAAGGAAATAAAGTTGTAATCTTTTTGTTTTCTTTGATTTCTTGTAACCGGATCTTATAAAAAGACCGGATCTTTATAACACAAAAAGTTGTTATTTTAAGATGACAATGGAATCAACAATGAAAGAAGCAACGATTTTTCCCGCGAACAAATACGAGGACGCTCGAAAAGGGTTTGGGCTTCAAAGCGATCGTATCTACACTGATTTTTGCCGTACGCTCCACGCGGCTGAGAAGATTCGTAAAGACATTGTTGCTGCTGAACCTATCGAAGCTAAGCTCAGGAGAGAGATCAAGGAACGGGTCAGGGCGACTCATGAAAAGAAACTCTCCGCCTTCAAGTCCAGGCTGAAATCTCTCAAGTTGATGAAACCTGATGCTTAGGTTTTGTATCCCTTTTTCTTTTATTAAGGGATTTCTGTATCATTTTCATTTTGCTCATCGTCACTTTGTATTGGAGTTAACAATGTTGAATGAAAATGATATTATTTTGTTTTGCATTATTGCTTTTGTTGAGATATGATTCAAGACAATGAAAAGTAATGCAAATGCTATAAATATAGTGTTAACTCAAAAAAACGAAATTCTCTTTATTATTACTTGGAATAATTCTAGAAAATTTCAATCGTCAGAGGCGTAGTGTTAACTTGACGAGATATAAAATAGAGTTACACTATAAATAGGCAACCCCCAGCCTGATCTAGCTGGGGATTAGGGGGCTACATGATTCACGGGAAATATCTCTTTAGGAATTTTCCATTGATTGGCATCATGAGCCTGTCTCATTGCTGATTGATGAGACGATATGCTCCGTTCGAATAAACTGAGTCTATTACGAAAGGCCCTTCCCATTTAGGATTGAACTTTCCTTTGGTTTTGTGTGTCATCACCATGGGTCGTCTGTTGGCCAAGACCAAATCGCCTTTCTTGAAAGTCCGTTCCTTAACTTTTTTATTGTAGGCTTTGGAAATCCGAGCTTGATACATTTCGATCTGCTGTTTAGCTTGAAGTCGTTTGTCGTCTAGGGCTTCGAGTTCCTGCAGACGCCGTTGATGCTTTTCTTCTTCTGTTAGTCCCGTTGTGATAGCGACTCTCAGAGAAGGAATCTGGATCTCCAGCGGCAATACGGCTTCACAGCCATATACCAGCGAGAACGGTGTAGCTCTCGTAGGGGTCCTCACCGTTGTGCGGTAAGCCCACAAACATTCGCCGAGTCTTTCATCCCAATCGCGTCGGCTTTTGGAAACGAATTTCTTGAGAAGTTTCACAATGGTTTTGTTGAAGGCTTCTGCAAGACCATTCGCCAGCGGATAATATGCCGTAGATGCGACACTTTGGATTCTGAATTTGTCACAAAATCTCTGAAATCCAAAACTGATGAATTGTGTCCCGTTATCGTGAACTATCCGCCTCGGGACTCCAAAACGGTAAACAACATGGTGTTTGATGAATTTGATTATGTTGGAAGTTTTGACTTCTTTCAACGGGATTGCCTCCGCC
Organism: Asparagus kiusianus; assembly: GCA_022839385.1. Taxonomy (NCBI): domain Eukaryota; kingdom Viridiplantae; phylum Streptophyta; class Magnoliopsida; order Asparagales; family Asparagaceae; genus Asparagus; species Asparagus kiusianus. Next base: position 179,714 of record BQKN01067043.1, on the reverse strand, counting down.
CACTTGGAGAAATAATCGGTCACAGCCAGGATGAACCGATGTCCTTTAGAAGTTGGGGGATAAATTGGACCTACAATATCCATGCCCCATTCTTCAAATGGCCATGATGCAGATGTGGGGTGTAAGTTTCCAGGTGCTTGGTGGATGAAATCCCCATGAATTTGACATGAGTGACAACGTTTAGCGTAGTCAACCCGTCTGAGAACATTTTTGGCCAGTAATAGCCAATTCGACGGAGGCGATCCCCTAATTTAGCTCCGGGCTGATGAGCTCCGCACATTCCGTCGTGAGCTTCCTTGAGGGCCTCTTTTGCTTCCTTTTGAGAAAGACATCGGAGCAAAATGCCGTCATGGGATTTACGATACAGAGTCTGAGTGATTGCATCGTAATAGAATCGGAGGGCCTTTCGTTTAATGGCGGCCGCTTCCTTAGGATCGTCAGGCAAGATTCCGTATAGGACATAGTTAATATATGGAAATCGCCAATCTCTAGACTCGAATTCTATGGAGGTCGTACAGACTTCCTCCGTCATTGTCTTGTCTGAGCTTTCCTCCTTAGGAATCTTGGAGGAGTATAGTTCACGTCCTGAGACTGGGATTGTCGTTTCGGTTCCTGGTGGTAATGCCAGCGAAGTTGCCAATGAAGCCAAAGTATCTGCGTAAGCGTTCTGGGCTCGTGGAATGTATTCGATAAAGAATCCCTCGTACTGCTTAGCTTGCTTTAGCACTGCGAAGTAGTATGGGATTAAGTCCTCATGACGTACTTCGTATTCCCCTCGGACTTGATTTATAATAAGCTGAGAATCACCATAGGCCTCAAGGTGCCGAATATTGAGTTCTTCGACAAGTCGCATCCCTAGTAGCAACGCGTTATACTCAGCTACATTGTTGGTACACGGTTCGATTAAGGAAAATCCTCTTGGGATTACGTGACCGTTAGGCGATACGAGCACCACTCCTACTCCCGCAGTAATCGCTCCGTGAGGGTTTGCTCTAGACGCGCCGTCGAAGAATAGTTTCCACACTTGTGTAGATTCTTGAGCAACACAAGCTTCGGCGACTTCGTCGGGCAATTCTTCATACAACTTAGATGTCCCTGGCACCGGGTGATCGGCCAAGAAATCTGCCAATGCTTGACCCTTGACTGCCTTTTGGGGCATAAATTGCATGTCGTATTATGACAAAAGGATGGCCCATTTTGCAAGCCGGCAATTCAGAGACGATGGTTTCGTCATCAGGACTCTCAAAGGATTCACCTTAGAGATGACATGAATTGTCTGTCCAACTAGGTAATATCGCATCTTTTAAACCGCGAATACCAAAGCGAGACATTCTTTCTCGACCGGGTTGTACCGATGTTCGGCTCCCATCATGGTCCTACTTAAATAGTAGATGGCTTGCTCTTGGCCTTGGTCGTCGTTCTGGGCCAGCAGTGCTCCCAGCGAATGATCCATAGCCCTCACATATAATAGGAATGGTTTTCCTGATATAGGGGCCACGAGAACCGGTGGCTGGGTGAGATACTTCTTGATCTCTTCAAATGCTTTTTGACATTCCCCATCCTACACAAAGGATACTCCTTTCTTCATGAGCTTCGAGAAAGGTTGGCAGTGCCCCGAAAGGTTAGATATGAACCTCCGGATGTAGGCTAGTCTACCTTGCAAACCTCGGAGTTCTTTGAGGTTCTTCGGCGGTGGCATGTCATGGATGGCGCGCACCTTCTCTGGATCCAGAGAAATTCCCTTGGATGTGACAATAAATCCCAGGAATTTTCCACTTGATACTCCGATAAATGATTTTGTCGGGTTCATCTTCAGCTGATGTGTCCGCATGATATCGAACATTGTCTTCAAATCTGTAAGATGGTCACCCTTACATTGGCTTTTCACCGCTATGTCGTCAACGTAGCATTCTATCTTCTTACGCAGATGTTCGTGGAAGATAGTGTTCATTGCACGTTAATAAGTTGCGCCTGCATTTTTCAGGCCGAAGGGCATCACTGTGTAGCAATACACCCCCAGCAGTGTTCTGAATGCAGTATGCTTCTCGTCGTCTGGGTGCATCTTGATTTGATTATACCCAGAGAATCCGTCCATGAAAGACATTCTTTCGTATCCGCAGGTGTTGTCGATCATAACATCCGTAATAGGAAGCGGAAACTCGTCTTTTGGACAAGCTGCGTTAAGGTCACGGAAATCAATGCATATACGGACCTTACCGTTTTTCTTGGGAACTGGAACAATGTTAGCTACCCAGTCTGGGTGTTGTTCTTCCCTGACAAAGCCTGAGTCTATGAGCTTCTTTACCTCAGACTCAATTGCTTCCATGATCTCTGGACGAAACCGGCGTTGTTGTTGTTTAACGGGTTTGGCATCCGGATCAATGTTGAGACGATGCGTGGCCACTTTTGGGTCAAGACCAGGCATGTCTTCATAATTCCAAGCGAAGACATCTATATATTCTCGGATGAGAGATATAAGATCTTCTTTCTCGGATGATGATAAATCTTCGGCTATGAAAATGGGTTTAGGGTCTTGTTCGTCTCCCATGTTAACCTGGACCACTTTATCTTCAGTGGGTGGTTCACGTTATTCGAATCGCATATCCCACAAGATGTTAAGATGTTTGATCCAGGGATCATTGGTTGACTCCATTAACCCTTCATCACCCCCCGCATCTTTATCTGGGTGACTAGTCGAAACCATATTCACGGTCAGATTTCTAAAGAGGGGTCCGACACTGACATCGGACTCATATGCAGATGTTCCGGATGAGCGGTCCTGACGCAGATAATTACTTATTTCATTTTCTGAGACAGCGGGAGGTGTGACAAATCCTAAACCCCTTCTAGTCTTTTGGTAGTAATCTGGGGGTTTCCCTTCGGGGGTTAGGGACATTCGGATTGGTGTTCGCCTTCCCTTCCCGAAGTTTAGACCCTGCTTTTCGTCAAAGTCATACCCCATTTGTTTCATTAATCGAAGGGAGTTAGGTTCGTGATAATGGAATTGAGGAACTCCATCGTCTTCCTCCGAACTTCCTCGCTTGAGTTGTATCGGTTTGACTTTTCCAAAACAGATCGGCTTCCGCCCTTTCCTTTTGGATGGGACTTTAAAGAAGGCATTCTGTGCGTCTTCTATTTCTTCGTCTGAAACAAAAGACGACTCGATCGGCAATGTGAGTGATGCCTCTGTGCACAGTACGTGCCATGGATTGGTACCTGCATTAGCATTGTTCTCTATTTGTTTATTTTTAGAGGGAACCTCAGACAAGTACGCCAAAATAAAATCTTCATTAATGCACCACTCGCCCTCACTCGGTACATTATTATCACTCTCACTTGGACCCATTACATCAAAGTTTAATTCCCAAGGACAGTCTTCGTCAGGATCTGGCTCGATGTCAGCTTCGTTACCGCTGTCTACATCTTCTTTCTCCTGGGACTCCAGATAGAAGACGGAGTCGGTGTGGAAATTCTCGACTCCTCGGAAGGGGTATTTCTCCGCAATCAGAGTTCGGACTTCTCCCTCGTCGTTGGCATACTTCATGACCTGATGCAGAGTAGATGGGATAATACGGTTCGCATGTATCCAAGGTCGTCCTAACAAGAGATTGTAGGACGTGTCCGCATCTATTATATAACAGGTCACTTCGGACTTAAGATCTCCGATTTGACACCTAAGTCTGATCTTCCCCAGGGGCCGAGTGCTATTTGCATTGAACCCAAAGATGGTCGTTTGGGTGGTGTTCAACCGATGCATAGGAATTCCTAACACCTACATGACCCTGTAAGGCATGATACTGAGCGCTGAGCCTGGGTCAACCTGAACACGGTTGATCTCAGACGACCCAATGTACCCCGTATAGTACAGGGGTCTGTCATGCTTGTGCTTGACCTGCATATCTTCTTGAGTAAAGGATATGCAAGGTAATCTTCTTGCCGCCTACAGACATTGCCAGCAAGTTTGTTCTTCAGAAGCCTCAGGAATTGGAGTGACTTGTGTGATGAAGCTCTCTGTATTATTCAAAGCTTCAATCAGAGCTTCCTTGGTAGTCTTGGACAATTTCAGGAGCTCGTATAATGTGATCCTGGCCGGTATATTGGCCAGTTGCGCCATGACATTGAATTGAAAAGGAGTACTTGATTCCCCAGGTTCCTGGTGAAGATTTTTATTGAACCGGAGCTCCTTTTGTTTGCCTTTGTCAACTGGCTTCTTCGGCACAGAACCCCCAGCGTCTTGGGGCTGTTCTTCCACCTCTTGAGCATTCTGGCCGTAATCCCTCAAGTAGGCTTTTCCTGACCGAGTGCCAGGGTTGTCTCCTGGATATGCTGCTAGGACAATCCTCTTCTCTTCTGAATCAGAAAGAGGTTTGAGGTGGTCATCATTTTCGGTAACGGAGGGGCTAATCATGTTGGAAGATTTAGCCTTGCCTCCCTTTTTTCTGGACGAGGTGCTCGTCCACTGTTGATCTTCGAGTAAATCAGGGTGGACCCACATGATTTCTCCTTTTGGGGTGGTGAGGGGTACCAACCCCCTGTCCTTCTGACTATGCAAGTCAACATTCTTCAAGCGCATCTCTCCCTTACGAATGGGAATGACGCCATTTGCAATGGTCACCGGTGGGAAGTCGCCGAATTGGACCGCTATCAAGTTGGTAGACACGGTCTTCTGCTCGGGCTTCAAAGTGAGCACATTGGCATTTACTAAATTCTGCAAGATGTCTTTGAAGACGTAGCATTTTTTGGTAGGATGTCCAAGGAATCTGTGATAACGGCAATAGTTAGGGTCATCCACTTTTCCTGCTTCATCCGGCTTCCTGATTTCAGGCAATTGCAGCTTGTTGTTCTTTCGAAGCAATTAGAATAAGGTATCCACGTGCTCCTCCTTGAACGAATACTGCTTGGGCGCTCTTTGTTGATTTGGCGCCTTGCCTTGCTTGGTAGGTGGTGGCACTCGCGTGTAGTCGGCTGCTAGAGTCTCTTTCCCCTTAGACCGCTGAGCATTTTGCTGATTGCGTTGCTGTTGCGGCTTGGGTTGTGGTACTTCTTCAGCTTTGACTCGCGCCACTATCTCTTCAGCTTGTTCTCCTTGTGAAACTAGTTATCTCCAGGAGCGACACTCCGCTACTCCCATCTGAGCAAGGAGTTGAGTCTGCAGGTTGTGCCTGCAAGTTTCAACCAGGGTTGATTGGGTCATACCTGAGGGGCATCGCAATGCCATGCTGCGGAATCTTTCCACGTAGGCTTTGATGGACTCTCCCTTCCTTTGCTTGGTGGCGAGAAGAGTTGGGACCGAAACCTCCGTGTCGTCCTCAAAGAACCTGGCCAAGAACAGCCTTTCTAGATCTACCCATTTTTGGATAGATCCAGCAGGCAATTTCATAAACCATTCAAAGACAACTCCTTTAAGCGTGCCAATGAATAAGCGGGTCAAGATGGCGTCATTTGCTACCACATCTCCAGTTTGAGATTTGAAGTAGTAAATGTGTTGATTCGGTGATCCTGTGCCATCGAAAGGTTGTAAAGTTAGGGCCTTAAATTTTGGCGGGTAGGGAACTGTATCCCATTCCGCAGGATAAGGCCAAACCACTCCTTCTTCGCGGAGCTCGCTCCTGTTGGCAATTGCATTGAGACGAGCCTCCAACTCATCCATTTTGGTGGACTGAGGGTACAATTCTCTTTCTGTTTCCTTCTCGTTTTCGGAGGAGGATTCCAGGTCGTGAGTTTCGCGATCTGAATGTTCACTCGCTTTTTGTTTCCCTTTTGAGGTTGTCCTCCGGGAAGACTCAGGTTTGTGGCCTTTTTCAGCTAGAAGCTGGGCCAGCATGTCCTTCACTTGGAGTAATGTCTCCTGTTACGCTTGGAGCATGACGTGATGTTCGTCGACTCTCTTAACCAAGTTTTCATGATTCTCTGTTGTGTAAACAGAGACTTCACGAGCTACAACAGAGCTGGAAGATTGGGATTCGGCTATCGCCGAATGTTCCTCATTAGAAGCGATTCCTTTAGCTAACCTTTGGTAGTTAACCGCGCGAATAGCTCCCGTACGAGTCCGGGTATGTTGGTATACCCCTTCAAATTCTTCGTACCTTTCCCGAACAGTCGGGGAATGACTCCTTTGCGATTCTTTAGAATTGGGATTGGGAGCTTTCCCTCGACCTATCACATTTATAGTGACCTCGGGGTATTCAGCCTCGGCCGTCTTCTTTTTGTATCGGCGTTGTCGCTTGGCGGGCCTAACAATGTTTGTCAGCCTGTCAAATACAGATTGCCGGGGTGCAGAAGCGCAACAATGGCACTCCGAAAGGACCGCTGAAATAAGCCTCTCACATTGGCATGAGTGAGCTGCTTGTATTGTTGGTTTTCCTCTTGACAATAATTCCCGCAGATCAGGAACTTGGGAGGAACCTTTCCCCGGGTGTGGAGGTGGAGATGGAACCCCCTGCCCTTGGGTAGGTGAGATTGGTTCTTGTCGAACGTGGATTTTGAAACCACGCTGATCTTTCTGAACCTGGCGGACCTCTTGAAGATCGCGTTCTCGAAGAACAGCACCAGAGTGGCGCTCTTGAAGATTAACGCGAGGGTCGCGTTAGGATTTGTAAACGTCAGGCCGAGGCCTACGTTTAAATGATGAAACAGACCCGCGAGGGTCCTGTTTTGTTTGAACGCGCCCCTGGGGGTCGCGTTTAGTTGGTGAAACAGACCTGTGAGGGTCGTGTTTTGATTGAACGCTTCCCTGGGGTCGCGTTTGATTAGTGAAACAGACCCGCGAGGGTCGTGTTTTGATTGAACGCTTCCCTGGGGGTCGCGTTTGACAGCTTCCTTCTAAGGGCTGCGTTTTGAGGAGACAACGCGCCACTCGGGGTCGCGTTTCAGCTGAACTAGCCGAGGCTCGTAGTTGGGCTCATTGCCACGAAGAGAGTGTTCTGTTTTGGGAACGCTAAGTTCGGCTGGAGTTTCAGGAACACGATCTTCGCATTGAGCCAACATTCGGCTCTCACGTAAGTGTGCTCGTCGTATGGATCTTCTCCGTCGGCGAGCGGCATTCTTCTTGGCTTGTTTCAAAGCCTTAGCAGCAACGTTGTTGACGTTTATGGAACTCGTCTCCTCCAGGGGCCGTTTGTGGCCCGAAGCATACCTCGCTGACGCGGATGTGGGATCTTCTGCCAACAGAGCCAGTTTGAGTTCCTGGCCGAAGGAGAGGGCTTTCTTCGGCACTTCAACAACAGAATTGATCTCCTTGGAGATCTTGCGGACACCATGCCTAGCCTTGGGGCTAAGCGATCCAGAGGACAAGGCCTCCTCGTATTTCGCTTGATCAAACTCTACGACGAGAGTTTCTACAGTCGTTCCCATGAGGTGGACGTCGGACTGTGCTACCACTTCTTCATCGGAAAAGCTAGTCCCCAGCAGAGTCGCCATCTTTTGTATGTAGGAAAAATTGCAAAGAAGAGAATAAAAGAAATTTGATTT
>BQKN01067043.1:133978-167244 GCA_022839385.1 Asparagus kiusianus | reverse complement strand
TATGGATATCAAGAATGCGCATGAGCCCGTTTATATACACGTTATATTCTTTGTCCAATTTCCCTTTATAAACTCCATAATTATTCATTTATTTAAAGTGGTTGTGCATGAAATATTATTCACTAACCATAGAGTTACCGTGAAACGACTTCTATAAAATTTATGAAAAATAATTGTGACCCAAAATATGTCCAATCAAGATAGGTGCATTGTCTAGTCAATGCTATTATAATAATAGTAATAATCAAGAGAAACTCCTCACATCGGGATATCGATGTCGAAGGTATAGTTATGCTATGATAACACGTTTATGAATCATATTTCTTGATGAGAGTCGTCTTCATACACAATCAACCCTATTAAATGTCATTAGATGATCAAACATAGTATCAGGTGATCCAATAAGCATAAAGAGATCAAACAATATCATCCTTCATCTTAACAAAAGGAAAATAAATAATTAGCATAATTGTTTAGTGTCAAAGCGGGCCAACCAACTTTAATTTGACAACATAAAAATCTACAAAACTGATTTTTAGTGAGCAAAAGGTCCAAACGGGTATGAAATCTGATATTGGATCCTAATTGGGTCAAACGAGTCTGTAATTTGATATTGGATTCTAACTAGGTCAAACGGGTATATAATTTGATATTAGATTCTAACTGGATTAAACGGGGTATGTAATTTGAGTTATAGATCCAAACGGGTTTAAAATTTGATAATGGGTTCGAACTTGGTCGGGTTCGCCTTCACAATAGATCCAAAGATTTTTTTTTGCAAAAATGAAAGCTTATGGGATTCAAACTCGTGACTAAGGGGTTAGAAACCAAGTCATGTGACCACTAGGCCAACTACATCTATGTGAAATCAACTACTGCAGAAGTACATATAACAGATAGTTTCTAATTATTAGACTAATCAAAAACAAATTAATTAGGAGTAGGGGTTTGAAAAAAAACTCGAAAACACATAATTATACTAAACTTGGCCAAAATGGATAGCAATCATTTTATTGGAATTATGAAAAAAATTAAAATAAAAAAAAGAATTTTTTTCTTGTTAGAAAATTATCATTATCTAAAAGAAAAAATGCTTGTATAAAGAGCAAAGCTTTTTCCTACATTACTGTGATCAACAAATAGTGATAAATCCAACTACAATCTCTTGCTCATGATTAAGAAATCCTAGTAATTAGATAAGGTAAGCATGAAAAATAAAAGAGTTGAAGGATAAGAAATGCCTGCTGAGAAATAAATTAGAACTCTGAATTTAGAAATCTGTATTCGTTCTTTGTGCTTGAGTATCTGATCCTCTGATTTTATTTTTCTCAGCTCTCTCTTTTTTCCCTCTCCGTTTGTTTTTTTTTTTTGAAAGTTACTGTGAAGAAAAAGTAGAGGAGATGACTAAGGATTATTAAGAGATAATGTTGTTAGGTGGTTAGAGATTTTCTAAGATGGAGGGTTTTGTTTGTTAAACGTGGGATTTGGTATATCTTAGCCACGTTCCAAAAAAAAAGTTGGTATTACAACTTCAAAGCACAATTGGACAACTTTTTTTAGTTGTGGCCCGGTTAATTGCAAGGACTACACCTATTTTTCTTTCTAACTCCTTCCCGTCCTTCATCCACATTATTTTTAATTCATATAGAACGATGTTAATCAACTGACCTCTTATATTTTGGGGGTAATATATGTGGCCCATAATGTGTCCAATACCGACTATCGCGTGGTGGACGGAAACGCTCACTGTATGTTTGTTTGTAGTTATAAGTTGAATACCAATCCACTTCATAGTGTGATATCCTCGCAATCCCTTCTAAATCTAAACAAACTGCTACAACATGGGCATAAGGTAGCCATTGTAATTGCATAATGTTATATATATATATATATATATATATATATATATATAAGTATGATCTACAAGCATAGTGACTTGGTAAGAACGACTTTCGAAAATTCTCAATGATCTCCCATACATTAAAACTGAATCTAATAAGATGACACGATCTAGTATAAACAATCTGATCCACTAAGATGCCTTCAACGTTAGGAGCCAACTCTAATATCATATTCGTGTCACGTACATCATCTAAGAAAGAATCTATTATGTATGTAAAATATCTTTGCAACCAATGATTATATTCTTTATACCACAAGCTCCCCTAAGCACACCATTCAAACTCTTAGAAGTGTTTGCGGTAATCATACAAAATTGCTTTTTTGCCATCTTTACAGAAGGCCCATCTTTTGATATTGTTTTGGCCCAAACTAGTCTCGATCTAGCTTGCGAAATAGACCTTATTTTCCCATAGATGCTTATACACCAATTTCTTTGTTGCACATCCCCCTTGCTAAAGGAGATTCTAGAGATGCACTTTTACATGCTTCCTCTTGAAATTATCCCTAATATGTCTTAAGCAACAAGTGATGCAGTAATGGAAGTTCACTTTTCAATACACATGGAATTCCCATTATCCTATATGATATGAATGTAATCGTCCTCGCTCACACACTAGGAATATGCAAAATAATACATGTAAAAAACCATGACAATTTTTTGTATTTTTCATATCCACAACTGCAAAGCTAAAGAAAATAAATCGCCATCTCCATCTGCCCTAGTTGTGATGAGTAATACGCCTTTATATTTACCATACAAATGAGTGCCGTCAATGCTAAGAATAGGACAATAATGTTTGAATCCTTCAATGGAAGTAGCAAATGCCCAAAATACTCCCGTTAATTGTTTATCTCCATCATCAAACAGTTCTGATGAAACATTGTGCACCATCCCAGGATTTTTATTTGTGAGTGCTTCTAGATTATGGGGGTAATATCCCATAAGACTTTTCCCAATCTCCATATATTTTTATCATTGCCTTCCTACGAGCATTCCAATATTTGATATATGACACGTCCAAGTCTGTCGCTTCATGCACTAAAGCACGAATATCATTTGGGTTTAAATCGAGATTCTCCCTTAGTTTAGACAATCGATATATGAAAGAGGTAGATGCATGTTTATGATTCATCTCCAATTAAGGATTGTTGCATGCGTGAGGTCATTTGTAGTGTGTTATTTTAAATTTCCTACCTACTCTTACTGCCAAACCTTAAGCTTTCATGGACATTTTGCATTTCCATCATGACGAGCACACACATTTTCTTGATCACCCTCTTTGTCATAAAAACAAACAACATTATAGTTCATTTGCTTTTCATTTGCTTAAACTTGACATTTTTTAATGGACAATAAACGAATGGCATGAACTAACTTCTCATTGCTTTCAAATAGATTGCCCTTCTTGAATGTGAAATCATCACATTGTGTATCATCATTTAAATTTGGGCAAGTAGGAACATTTTTCATTGTTGAGTCATTAATCCATCCATCTCCATGAAATTCATTTAGCGGGCGATCCTCTAACACGACATACTCATTATCAGCATAACATCGACTAATCATTTGGTTGTCCCATTCATTCCAATCGGTTAAACATGTCATGTTATTAATTTGTAAGTCGTCTTCATCATCATCATCTTCAAAGTCGATGCTTGCATCCTTATCTTCTATCATCACTTAGGTGGAAGGGCCTTTTATCTTGATGGAGAGCGTCATCATCGAAGGTACTTGAAGTCCCTATAAGCGAAGGTCAACTCAAGTGTTGTGATCGTGTCCAAACCATATCCTGTTGTGGAGATAAAAAAGCGGTTGAGTCAACTTCAAGGTCTTCTAATATGCAAGAGTACACTCCATCATGATTGACCACTTTGCCCAAAAATTTCTATTTTTTCAATAAACAATTCCACAAAATGCTTATTTTCGTTCAATATGAAGATGAGATTCATATCATAGTCATTAGAGATTTGAATGACACTTATTCTGTTCATCAATACAGGGTAATTGTAAAGCATGTTGAGGTGATATTCAAGTGGATTGGTGACTATAAGTTTGTGTGAGTCATTAATCAATCCATTGAAAGTACATAATTTGGATATAAATAACGATTTGTAACCCCTCCTTCATATACATGCATGTTATTCTTGAGATAGTTAATATTCCCATCAAACGACAATGGATTAAGAATTGATCGTTCATTGTTACCTTTAAGGAGTTAAAAAATTCAACATCAACTGATGTTACACAAAGAACACTAAAATTAATATATAAATCATATCCAATTCGATTCCCTAATTTTTACAACTTCCCTCTAATGCGTCATTCCAATTTCATACAATTTTCTGCCAAATTCAACATATTATTCCAACATATAAACTAACAACATCAATTCAATAAACTAACTCCGACCAATTAATTTCCCTAATTGTCCATCAAATTCCATACAAATTTCCCTAATTTTCACGAAAATATGCATACAAATTTAAAAAACAAATGTTATTCAGAATCTAAACTACTACAAGCTATTATGATGAAATAGAAAGAATATTTAAAAAATTAGGGAAAATCCAAAAAAGTTTAAAGAATTTACTAAAAAATAGTGGAAACCCCTAAAATTGAAAATCCAACAAATTCTGACGAACTCCAGCAAACTTTGGCCCAATGGAGGTCGGCGGTGGTTGGGTAATGTGCCTGGAGATGGCCGGAATGTAGTGGGGGGTCGAAATTGAGCACAAGCCTACGGGAGGGGGGGGGGATGCAATAGCGAGTGAGAGCGATAGAGGGGGGAGGGAGATCAAGAGTGATAATAGGGTATATCTCGGGTGAGTGGGTCCCATAGGGAGCAACTAAAAACTTCACGGGATTCTCAATCTCGTGAAATTGCAAGGAATCCTATGAAGCTACAGGGATGAAATCATAGAGGATGCGATCGCTGTGTTTTTACCTTGCGACTTCACAGTATTGGGAATCCTGTGAAGATTTCTATTGTAACGAACTTCACAGGATTCTCAATTCCGTGAAGCTTAGTGTGGGTTGAAACTTCACGGGTTTGGGAATCCCTTGAAGTTTAATTATCAACTTCACAGGATTCTTAATCCCATAAAATTCGTGGTAAAATATTTCGCACAATCCTAATTTCAGCCCACGTTGCTGACGTGGCTAAAACTAGATCGAATTTGCTAAATATTTACCAACTAGGTCAAAAATGGTGAGTAAATTTTGGAAGTGGTCTATTTTAAAAATTTCTCCTAAATTATACTATCTGTCCTCACATGATAGAGGTTAAAGCTTAATCTTGGAAGGTTAGTGAAGGGTTAAACTCTTTTAACCCTCCTCAATCCCTTGCCAAACATAGCCTTCATGTTTTGATTTTTATTCATTTTAAATTGTACAATAAACTTTATGAAAAACAATTTGTTAATAAATGACTAATATGCCTGGGCAGCTAGCACATCTATATTAGAAAGAGCTTAGATCCCCTACAACGTCAGTTATAGAGAATGCCTAAAATCAGTAACGCCGGCTAATATCATTGGTTTGTTTTAGCGCACCCCATAATAAAAAAGTTTTTAATATAATATAGATTAAAAACTATAATTCATGTTGTTATGGTAATTTACCATCTAGAGATGAGAACGTCGATAAATTGACTACAAAAGTCCAAATAGCCATGGTCCAAATCAACCCAGAAGCTCAAAATCCTAGTCAGAGCCAAGCCCCTCGACTAGACGAGCAAACAAGCCTTATTCCAACCGACAGGTCATCATGACCGACTCGAAGAACGGGATCAGTCGTTCCCTCGTAATTAAGACGACTCCTCGAGCAAACGACTCGATTACACGCCCGACCCGAAGTCCACTCGACTGTCGGGTCGCCAAATCATAATGATGGCTCACGGATCAACCCGCCTCGACTAAAGGGATAAGATCCGACCGGGATCACTTCAAATGTCACTCGAAGCTATAGCATTGACTAGTCCCATCAAGATATACGCTCTGACAAGGATCTCTTGCACAAGCCGCCCATTCCACTCACAAGTTATTTCCCAGAGAATTACAACGATGCTTCTCTGTGCAATGAATGACTTCTCCTCCAATTCCCAGCCGCCACCTGGAGATGGAGAAGGACGGCCACGCAGCCGACCTACCCTACACCCTGCCTACTCTAACAAACCCAGAGCACTGAGAAGACTTCTCTCCCCTGACACCGCGTGACTTCCCTCCCAGTCGTGTGGTGACACCTGTAGGAAGAAAGATGACTCAGCAGCCTGCCTGTTCACCTTTCAAACCACCTCCTGTGCATAGTCAACCAAAGCCGAGGGTCAAACTCCCAGAGGCAGAGGGGGGCTATAAAAGGAGGTAAGAAAGGCAAGGGTAGGGGGATCTCTGGTTACTTCTCCTTGCACCTTAGCTTCACTCCCTCTTTTGTATTTTTAATATTCCCAAGAGGAAAACCCCCTGCAAGGACCTCAATGGCCCAAGGACCTCCCAACAAACCCTCACCACGTTCATCAACTGACTTGACCGTCGGAGGTACCACGGGGGAAACTAGCCCTGTACTCATGCGATTCTTGCATGTGCAGGTTGTCAGTCCACCCTGCGCACTCAGAATCGGGCATAAAGTCGGAAGAGGAGCCGACCCCAACATTCATCCTCTCCTTCTTCCCCACCGTCGTCAGGATCGAAGCTGCATCCGATAACGGGAAACCTTCATCGACTGTTTGTTTACGAGCATCAACACATGTCCACCGAGTGTAGAGATATTACTGGTGGAGTGGGAGTTTCTTTATAACCAAGGATGTAGAGCAGCCTTAGGCATTAGAAAACTTACCTTGAAATAAAGAGTTAATTACAAACAGGTCCCCTTTAGCATTGTCCCATTGCGACTGGATCCTCTATAGTTCTATTTGCGCAAATGGACCTTCCGAGTGATTTTATTTACTCTTAAACAAAAGATTTTGAGAATGCAGATAAACTCCTTATATGTTCACTGGTGAGAATAGCTCCCCAATTGCCAAAAAATAGCTAAGGAGGTGTATCCTTACTTGGGTCGATACTACATGGTGTCTATCCACACAAATAAAACTACAGAGGTGGCCGTTCACAATTTGGCGATACGAGCAGGGTTCTAGGCGCAATTAAGTTGATTAACCCTTAAATAAACCTCGTCCACACGCATCTTAAAATTTATTTGTTAAGGATCAACATGCGCTGTTCTTGGGCCCTCGTTCTCAAGGCATTTTATCAAGAAAAATTTGCAAAATAAACCTATTTTGCTAAATATTTAGCAAAACAGACCGTTTTGCTAAATATTTAGCAAAATAGACCTCTTTTTGGCCAACTGGCCAAAAAGAGGTCGATTTTGCAAAATATACCATTCGAAACATACGAGACTAGTAGTCCTGTATTATTTTGTTATTTTTTATTTTTTTCTTTACTTCTTTCCTATTATGGTTATCATCATCATGAAACTATCATTATAATAATAATTGTCAATATTTTATAATCTAACCAAAAGTTATTTAATAGTAAAGAACATTCTTGTAAGTAATTATCAATCAATAATAGTAAGTTTAAAATACATAAATAGTATTTATATCTTCAAAATGCATAAATATATATTTCATGATTATAAAAAAATTATCCCACGTTATTTTATCAAAATATCCCGCTTCACAAAATTATTCCTATTTTTCCCACTAAAATATCCCACTAACGAAAAATTATTCCACTTTAACAATTATTCCATTTTGCATGAAAATGTTCCAATTTTGACTAACACCCCTGTAAAGTTTTTTGAATATTGAAACTTCATAGACTTTAAGTCCCGTAAAGTTTACCAGCTCAATAAAATGACTGCTAAACTTCACGGGACTTGAAGTTCTGTGAAGTTTGGGAACTTTTGGTTTTGACAAATAAACTTGAAAGGGATCGTTTTTGAGGAATAAGTTTAAAATTAGGGTTCTTTTGAAAATTTGTCCAAAAATTTATTTGTCAAGGATCAACAGGTTCTGTTATTGGGCCCTCGTTCTCAAGGCATTTTATCAAACCCTTTTCCCGCTCTCTTTTCTTCGTCGTCGCACATTTTCTCCCCAGCCTCTGTGAGAAAATGGCGATGGAAAGGGATCAAGCGTCAGAGAAATCCTCATCTCTCTCCCTCTTCTTTCTCATTCTTTCCGTTCTCTTCCTCGGATCTTCGTCTCGTCTTCTCACGTTCCCAGGTATCACAAGTTCTCCTTCAGCGAGTTAGGGTTTTTAATTTTAATTTTTTTTGGGGAAAATAGTTAGCTTTTTTTTTATCGAATTGACTTATTTTTAATCTCCGGGCACGAACAAGATCGTATTTATTATCTTCTTGGCTGCTTATTCTCGATTTCTAGGGCTAATTGTATGTTTTTTTCCATGTAAGTTTATCTGACATTTTCTTGTTCTAGGGTTTGTTAAGTTCGTTTTCTAGTGAGTCTGGTTATAAATGCTCGACATCAACTGTTTTTATTATGATTTTGTGATTTCGTGTTTTTATTTCTATTAACTTGAGGAGACAATCGTTTGTTGTGAATTTTGATTTGTTCGTGTGAATCTTGTGCTAGAGTGGCGTTACTATGAGCCAATTAGTGAAATTTTTTTTATTGGAGTGGTGAACTCCTAGTTTGCGGGAAGAAGTTAAAGGGACTTATAATCTTATATCATTGCGTAGGAGGAGGCATTATAGCGGTAGGCTCTAGATGCTAATATCTGTTCATGAATAGATCATTAAACAGTGGGATGGAGGTTCTTGGTGCTTACTATCTGTATATTCTCTGCTACATGATATTAACTGAACAACCAAGGGCTTGTCGATGAATGAATCTCCCACCTAAGTTCACTTTCAAGAGATGCTGATGCATCCATGATAATTCTCATTTTTCATGGCCAACACAGGAAAAATTTTGATTTACATCTTCTGATCTTTTCTCATTGACATTATTATGTCAGCTATGAGTATAACACGACAAAAAAAAAAAAAAAAAACACTGACCCTAGGTCGTACTAGGAAAAAGTATTAACCAATGAGGAGGTAATCCTTCCATGTAGTTTCATATTCAGGTTTGCATTTTTCCAGTTTGGTTAGATTCTCAAACACGTAACAAGCAGAACAAATCCCAACCTAACCAGTTTTGCCTTCTGTTGTTTCAGGTTCAAGTTGAATACAAGTCAATTATATTAGGAAAAGTCATTGACTCTACCATATCTTAAATTTGTTATCCTCATTGTAGCATCATTGGGCCTAACAGGATCATGGTAATAAATGTATGTGCCTGATGAATGAGATTGGTTCGTGTACCAAAGTAGGGCTAAAACCTTGTATCGGTGATGATTCCTGAAGCACAGAAATTAGTGAAAGAAGACCCTACGTTAGATTTATGCTTCTTAGCTTATTCTTTGCAGCTGGTGTTGGATAATTATCCTAGGCAGAAAATAACATTTCCTGTCTAAATGGTTTGGCAACATGTAACATATTAAGACAAATTGATTCACAACTCTTTTTGTCAGTATGATAAAACTGAAAGCACCAATTGACTCTGACCACTAATTTCATTACTTACTCCCAATATCATGAATTTTTGCCAAAGTCTTCAGTACAAGCATATTTCATTTGGTTGTACCTTAAACGGGAATAAAGTATCATTTGAGAAAGTGTAGCTTTCCTACTGCTAAGAGGCCATTATGATCTCTGGACAAGTTCCTGCAGTTCATGCCAATAGACTTATGAATTTGCCTATTTCTTTCTGCAGGCATATATACGCAAGTGATGATTGGTTAGGTCTAAAAAGAATTATACCATTGAGGAATTAAGTCATGAAATTACTGTATAGTGGTACAATGCATTTAAGTTCGTTTCATGGTACAAATAGTTTTCAACATAGTTTGGCTGTAGTTTCTGCACTGTTGTCATTGTAGCTTTACCTTATGCAAGATAATCATGAAGGAGAAAAGGGTACGTAAGGATTTCGAGAGCATGTCCTGCACTTGTTTATAGGTTAAAACCGTTTTAATCTGTTAGGTGATGAAATTAATTTGACTGTACTGTCTGATAGGATGTTTACTCCCCATGTAATGTTTGGATTGTGTACCTCCTGTTTTATTCCTTTTTGCCTTTTTCCCTAGAAGCTTTTCGTTTTTCAGTGTGTTGCATGCGTCCAGGTGCCGTTACCTTATTTTAGGTATCTTCCCTTTCTTAGTGAACTGATCATTTCTACAGGTTCAAACTCAAAACAGGAGAGTAGCAAATCATCATCACATGCATTTGTTTTGTACGGAATTTGGTCTTATCTCAAGTATATTCATTTTGTCTTTTTCATGGGATCTGTATTTCCACCAATCGTACAAACAGGTTAGGTTTATCATCTGGTTAAATTTTGGATGTCTCCGTTATGAGACTTCAAATACGTGACTATATCAATGCCTGAAGAGCAACGAGTAAGCATATCGATTGAGTAGTTAAAGGTAGTAAAAAGGTTTTGTACTGTACAGTCTATGCAAACTCCTCTACCTTATTATTAAGTGCTTCACAACAATCTTTAATCCTTGTGGTTTATGGATGTTTGATTACATTTGGGACTTGTATATGTTGGCAAATGTACTTCCCTATGAAGTACATTATCATGCCTCTTTGCAATTGGTCGATTTGGAGGGTTGTTCATTTGCGTGAGCTTAAACTGCATGGCAAGAGAATAGGCTTGCTGAACTGGTGGTGAAGAATTTATGACAGGTCTCCGTCCTGCACGAGGAATACAAAGATGTAGATAATTGACGCCATATTGACAGTCTGTTTTCTTTCTGTTCTTTATTTTTTGAGCTTTCTCGACCTTCATTGGTACTTTATCGCCCACCTCATTTTTATAGTAAATAGTAAAGGGTTTTGAGCTAGTGATGGGTGTTTTGGTGTGATCTGCCATCATATATCTATGTAACCAAACTATGTGCCTCATTTCAGTGTTTATCCAGCTTATGCTATTTAAATATCCAGTATTTTACAAAATATTTAAACTAGTTTATCTGCCCCACTCATTTCAATCCCATCAATTTTTCTGTCTGCTTCAGTATTGAACATATTGTTATCATTTTACACTACTTTCTAGTAATTGTAAAACTGTACATTTTGTAAGCATTATTTTCTCGCGTTTCTGAAATAAAACTCAATATCAGTTCCTTATTTTTCTCCTCTGTTTTCTCCCATTTCATTTTGTATTCAAAATCTCATATTAGACAATTTCTTTTTCCCAGATCCTAAAATTGGAATAAACTATGGTCGACTAGGCTCCAATCTTCCATCGCCTGAGGTTGCAATGAAGCTAATATCCTCATTAGCAATAAAAAATGTGAAGACCTTTGATATGGATCCATTAGTAATCAGAGCTTTTGCCAACACAAACATTTCCTTGTCATTGTGCATTCCAAATGGTGATATATATTCTTTGGCTTCTGATCCAACAAAAGCTGATTGTATTGTCAGAGAAGGCATCCTTCCTTTCTATCGCGAAACTTATATCTCTTCTATTGCAGTTGGAAATGAAGTAACCATGCTCCCAGAATTTGCTCCCATTCTCCTTAATGCCATGGAAAACTTGTACAGATCACTCAAGAAATTCAGGTTGCACCAAAAGATTAAGGTCTCTACCCCTCATTCTTTAGCGGTTTTAGCAATAAGGTTCCCTCCTTCAGATGCTTTGTTCCAAGAATCAATTGCAGAACCTGTTCTCCGACCTGTATTAAGATTTCTTAGCAGAACAAATTCTCCATTTATGGTGAACCTTTACCCGTACTTAACATTTAAAGAGATTCCTTATATCCCTCTGGATTTTGCTTTATTTTTGGGGAATCCACAGAACTTCAATTTTACAGATCCAAAGACTGGCTTAGTGTACACAAATTTATTTGACCTTTTGGTTGATGCTTTGAACTCTGCTGTATTTTCACTTGGTTTCCACAAGGTGCCTCTAGTTGTTACAGAAACTGGATGGCCTTCAGAGGGAGATGCTGATGATAACGCTGCATCACTACAGAATGCTGCTATATTCAACCAAAGACTTGTGAATCATTTAACACAATATCCAATTAAGGGAACTCCTTTGAGGCCTGGCGTACCAGTTTTGACCTTTATATTCTCTCTGTTTGACGAGGAGCTGAAGCCAGGAGCTACTACAGAGAAACATTGGGGTATATTCTATGCTAATGGCACAAAGAAGTATGATCTCAGCTTATCCCATCTCTCCCACTCTCGGTTTAAAGAACTTTGAAAAAAGGAGAGGTTTGTTCTAGATAGGATTTTATAGGGTAGCAACTATATGCTTTCTCACATATAAGTCCTGCTTCTCTGCTAATTCTGCGTTACAGTCCATTTTCCCTCTGACCTCCTTTCTAACTTATTTGAGATATTTCATTTAGGATAGAAATCTGGTTCTTCGAACCTTAGCCAGTAATGAGTTTTTTTTATAAGTTATCATTGCTAATTTTCTGCATAGTTCTTCATTGTGAATACATCATTAATGATGACATTCTCCTTGTTTCCATCTTTGTCAAATCTGTGATGGATGGTCTCAGTAATATTCCAATTATTTGATCTATTTAAAACGATCCGAAATCATTTAATGGAGGATCAATTGAGGTCAAGGCTGTTTTTTCCTGTTCTAAATATAAGACGCGTGACAAAATCAATATACTGAATAAGAGAAATCACGCAGAAGCATTGTCTAATGGATATGCTAGATGCACTAGTATCAGTTATATTTTGACCAACCACAAATATAATTGTAACAACTGTCGTCCCAAGCTTTCTGGCCATTACATG
Source organism: Asparagus kiusianus (assembly GCA_022839385.1). Lineage (NCBI taxonomy): Eukaryota > Viridiplantae > Streptophyta > Magnoliopsida > Asparagales > Asparagaceae > Asparagus > Asparagus kiusianus. The sequence goes on along the minus strand of BQKN01067043.1, from coordinate 154,511 downwards.
AATGTTCTTCTTCCAGTCAGTGTCCTCACCTCTACTATAGTAACAATTTTTAAGCCTACTTATAGTCCCGACTCCCGACTGTTATATTACCTATTATTCCTTTTATTCTCCTAACTGGCTCACTTATTTGTCTCTTATTGCACATTTTCATTCATATTCTGTTTTATCGCAAATCTCTTTTTTTAATAGTTTATTGAGATTTTTAGTTAGGGGGGTTATTGGTTGGGATATTTTGGTGGATAATGGGATAATTTTGGGGATTCTATTTCATAGTGTTATTCATTGGGACAATGGAACAAGGATAATACCTTTTTGTGTTATTGGTTTTTTGGAACACTAGTGAGACAATTACACCACTTGGGATAAAATTACCCCACTCATATACAAAAATTTTGTCCCAATAGTAAAAATTTACTTCATCCTCCATATTGGAACAATGTTCTTCCACTTTGAAGGCAATTGGGATAATTTTAAAATATTTTTGTATTACTTAGCTAATACATGCAATTATATATTATAAATATATGACATGATATATAAAATATAACATATATTAATATTTTAATGACATAATTTAATAACATATATTAATAATATTATATAATAGTAATTATAGTATAACATATTTATTATAATATTATATAATATTGTAATAACATATAATAATAATATTATATAATAACATAAATTAATATTTTAACAACATATATATAATATTTTAATAACATATATTAATAATATTATGTAATATATTATTAATATTAATTAGTAATTATAGTATAATGTATTTATTATAATATTATATAATATTTTAGTAACATATATTAATATTTTAATAACATAATTTAATAACATATATTAATAATATTATATAATAACATTTATTAATATTTTAATAACATATATTAATAGTATAATAACATATATTAATAGTATTATGTAATATATTATTATATAATATTAATTAGTAATTATAGTATAACGCATTTATTATAATATTATATAATGTTTTAATAACATATATTATTATATAATATATTATTATATAATTAATTTATAAAATATTATTATAGTTATTATATATATGACATACTATTATAATATAATATAATAATTACTAATATTATGATATAATATAATATAATACTATAGTTTGAAATAATATAATATATTAACTATAACATGATAACTTTTAATATATATTATTGTACTTATCATGTAATATATTATATATATGTTATATTATATTTTAATTTTAATATAAAATTTTAAAAATATTACATTGAATAAAGTAAAATATTATAATATTTTATAAAGTACATTATATCCTATGATACTATATTATAATATATAAATTAAATAATATATTATTAAAGTATTATATTATATATACTATTCATATATTATATCAATTATTATATAATGTAGCATACTAATATAATGTTAATTAGTAATTATTGTATAACATATTATATTTTTGTATAAATAAAATAATGTATTATATTAAATATTATATTATTAAAATATTATATTAAATATATTGATATTATATTATATTAATTATTATATATAGTATATCATGCTAATATAATATAATATAATACAATATAATATAATATAATACAATATAATATAATACAATATAATAATTAATAATTGTAATTTATAAGTATAGTACAATATATTATATTTTAATATAAAGTAAAATAATATTTATATTATAATAATATACAAAATAATATACTAAACCAATTGAATAAGTTAATTTAGAAGTAATTAATAGATAAAATTATATTTTAATAAGGTGCCACATCATCAATTATCCCACATGAATTGTCAAATCAAAGGCTCAAATTATCCCATTATCCCACTTTACCCCACTCAAAATATCTCAAAGGGGTAAATTTGTTCCATTGGAACAATTTTCCCACTTGGCCCCAATTTGTCCCAACCAATAACCCGAAAGACATTTTGATCAAGGGGTGAGTTTTCAACAGTGACCCAGTGTTTTAGCTTACCATTGTATCTCCATCACTAAAAATTTTGTTTGTCTACTTGTGCATTCTTAACTTCCATTCTCTTTTCTTGTTTAGTATGCAAATTTTAAATGAAATATACTTGTGTGTTTTCAGATCCTAAATTTGGAGGAAACAACGGTCTTTTAGGCTCCAATAATCCATCAAGTGAATAGGCAGTTAAGCTAACAATCTCATCATGAAGAACTTATGAGCTATTTCGATATGGACCTTCAGGAGCAAGATATTTTTTACACATACGTATTTCCGTATTTTGGCTTCTTCTGAATCACCAAAACCCCACTGTAATTTCAGCAAGGTATTCTTCCTCTCTATGTGCCTAACAAATCTTTGTTGCTCTCATAACAATCTGTCATACTTCTTAAAGCCATTAAAACCTGTACAGGTTGTTAAACAAAATATAGGTTGCATCTATTGGTCCATGCTTTCCACTATTTTGACATTTACCAATGATATTTTGTCTTACTGATGGTTTGTTTGAAGAGTGAGCTGTGGAGAGATGAGGCATTATTTGCTAGAGTTTGTCTTAATTCCAACCTAACTGTTGCTGGTAAGCGTAAACTGCGTAACCCTAGCGAGGCTGTCATACATTTCTCTCCATTGTGTACTTAATAATAATAATAATAATAATAATAATAATAATAAGTAGAAGTAGAAGAAGCTCAGTTATATAGATCAAGAAGTTGGGCTATCATTAATTAGCAGCTAATTTGATGTTTGAAATGATCCTTTAAATTCTTGTGCATACCATCGGGCTGTACTTGTTGCTTTTGCTTGTCTGGTAATCATGAGGAAGAACTGATGATGGCAAACATAGGTAGGGGAGAGGTTGAGGGAGGGAGGCAGTTAATATTTATTTGGTGGATGAAAGGTAAACCCTACAAGATAGAGAAGGAGAATGCTAGCTTTCATTTTGTCGAGGAAAATTAAGTCCTAACTAGAGAACAAGTGCAACTATACATGCAAGCATGCTTAATTTTTCTCAACATAAAAACATATGAGTTTATGGCAAGGGATGTCTTGACTGGTTGTATTGAGTAAAAAAGACTTATAACCCAATTGTTCAGAACTTTAGACTTAGCTTTGTGGTGAACTGGCTGTAGATTCCATATCTTCTTTTCTATTACTGTCCTTGAGATTTTGAATCGAGAAAGACATAATAGATAAGTTATGCCTATTTTTAGTAACCTTTCATGTAGAATTATCAAGGGTTGACCTAGTATTTCAGTAGACTTGTGCTTCTTGATTCCTACATTCTTCCAAAATTTCAAGTTCAGGATCTATCCGCAAAGTTATTGCGGGAAACTGACTCTGAGTAATCAACTCCTGAATATGGAGGTAGGCAGAACCTATTATTTTCACATGTATTATTCTCTGCTTCTTGTGTTTATAGCATGCAATTTTTAAATGAGATAAACATGTATGTTTGCAGCTCCTAAGTTTGAGGAATTACGGTGTTTCGGGCTCTAATCATCCATCAATTGAGTAGGCATCAAGCTAAGTAGCTAGCATCCCCATCATCCACAAACTTGTGAGGTATTTTGACATGCACCTTCTTTAGTTGGATATGTTTCACAATTCACACAGATATTTCCTTGTAATCATGAAGCACCTTCCTTTATACATAGTGCCGAATCTCTCTTCAATGTTCCTAATTTAAGCTTCCACGCCTTTTAAGCCATGGAAACCCTTACAGATTGTTAGGCAAACCCAGGTGGCACTCAGTGTCTTGTGCATAAAAGCTAAGACATTAAGGCCTAAGGTAAGTCTTAACTGAATCAGACCATCAGGTGACCGTCATACATGTGTGTTAGCCTTACATATTCATTTAACCTCACAAAATGATGTTTGTTATCGTTTGATAATGATAAACTCATTAGCATTCTGTTGGCGATGCATGTGACACACAATGTAGAGCCAATTTCCTTCTGGATTCCAAACCATTATCATTTGCTCCCATCTATCTGTATGCCAACAATGCATCATGCGGCAGACAAGCCGCACTCACCGCCCCAAATAACCCCCCCCCTCCCCCCACCCACCCACCCACCCACCCACCCACGTGCTCACCGTTTGGAAGCATCTCCATGAAGGTGTGCTACAGGCAGGAGTCCCGATTTCCTAGTTGGGTTGGCCCACTTTTGCTTTCTCCCCGGGTCAGGACCCATGAGTACGGTCTCGTACACCAGTTTCCCGTTCACATTTTTAGCCCAAGCCTAACTCCCTGTAATTATTATTCTCCGTCACTTTTATTTTTTTTGTTGCTTTTCCTCATCGATTTCTCAAAAGCATGTTTAAAGGCAACTTCCCACCACCACGGCATTGAGCTCGAGCTGAGCTGCAACTTTCTCCTTTTATCATCACTCCACTACGATGCAATCACTCCTTCAAGTTATTCATAAATCAAGCCTAGTTTTGTTTTTTTCTTTTCCTCCTCCCATTTCCATCAGTTGAAACTCTTTAATAAAGATAATAAATTCTTTGTGTTACTAAAGATGGCATTAATTACAAGCATAAATAGTACTAAATTTATAGTGACGTTGGCCCCACTCAGTATCACATATTGCCTCGATCTCGACATCAGGACCATCAGATCAGCAAAGTAGAACGCTACCCCCTGGTCCTTCTTGGGAAATTGCCAACGGCTATTTCTATTCTTTAATCACAAAAAAATTAAAAAATCGGAACACAGCGACGCGAGTAATTAACCCAACCGTCAGGGCCATTTCCGTCTATAAAGAACATTTATTCCGGTCCACCGCAGCAGCAAATGCCCCCCTCCCCACTTCCCCCCATTAATTACGAACAGACCCCCAACTAAATTCCAATCCCTCTTAACTCTATAATAAATAAGTGTCACCAACCCGGCAACATTCACTCTTCAGCACCCTCCCCAATGGACTCCGCTCTCATCCTCCTCTCCTCCTTCCTCTTTCTGCTCACCACCGGTGAATCGAGCCCCGTTCGCTACCGAACCCTAAGCCTAACCCCACTCAAAACCCCAGCCGCCCTCGAACCCGACCACGACCTCTTAACATGGACCGCCTCCGAAGCGGCGGAAGCGGCGGGCCCCACCCTCAACTCCTCCTCCTCCCTCCAGTTCCAGCTCGCCCACCGAGACTCTCTCCACCTCCCCTCCAACTCCACCCCCGAACAGGTCTTCAGCCTCCGCCTCGACCGCGACGCCGCTAGGGTCTTCACCATCGCCTCCGCGGTGACCCGACCGCGCCCCAACGCGACCCGCCCAAAGGGCAGGGGGAAAGGGAAGGGCAGGGGATTCAGCAGCTCGGTGGTGTCGGGTCTCGCGCAGGGAAGCGGCGAGTACTTCACCCGCATCGGCATCGGGACCCCAGTGAGCTACGCCTTCATGGTCCTCGACACCGGCAGCGACATCGTGTGGGTCCAGTGCCTCCCCTGCCGCCGCTGCTACACTCAGTCCGATCCCGTCTTCGACCCCTCCAAATCCCGCTCCTTCTCCTCCGTCACCTGCTCGTCCCCACTCTGCCGCCGCCTCGACGTCTCCGGCTGCGCCACCCGCCGCAACGCCTGCATGTACCAGGTCTCGTACGGCGACGGGTCCATCACCACCGGCGATCTCTCCACCGAAACCCTAACCTTTCGCAAAGGGGCCCGCATCAGCCGCGTCGCCCTCGGCTGCGGCCACGACAACGAGGGTCTGTTCGTCGCCGCCGCCGGGTTGCTCGGCCTCGGCAGAGGCGGGCTCTCGTTCCCCTCGCAGGCTGGCAAGAGGTTCGGCCAGATGTTTTCCTACTGCCTGGTCGATCGGACGTCTTCAGCTTCGTCATCGAACCCGCCGAGGGCTTCGTCCATTGTCTTCGGCCACTCGGCGGTGCCCAGATCCAGGCCGGTGGTGTTCACCCCCATGCTCAGCAACCCGAAGATGGACACGTTCTACTACATTGAGCTTGAAGGCATCAGCGTCGGCGGAACGCGGGTGCCCGGCGTTTCAAGCTCGGAGCTGAAGCTAGATCCTTCAACCGGAAGAGGAGGCGTGATAGTGGATTCGGGTACGTCGGTGACCCGACTAGCCAGACCCGCTTACGTGGCAATGAGGGACGCGTTCAAGGCCGGCGCGGCCGAGCTGAAGGCGTCGGCGGGAGGGTTCTCTCTGTTCGACACGTGCTACGATCTCGCGGGGAAGACGGAGGTGAAGGTGCCGACGGTGGTGATGCACTTCGGTGGCGGAGCGGCGGTGAGCTTACCCGCGGAGAACTATTTGATACCGGTGGACACCAAGGGCACGTTCTGCTTCGCGTTCGCTGGGACTGACAGTGGGGTTTCCATTATTGGGAACATCCAGCAGCAAGGGTTTCGGGTCGTTTTCGATGCGGCCGGGAGCCGGGTCGGGTTTGCTCCGAGGGGCTGCTAGAGGGTTAGGAAACGGGTTTCGGATTTTTCGTTTCCGTAAGGAGAGTAAAGAGGAAAGAGGGAATCTCTTTTCTACTAGATTACTAGATGATTATGTACCGCTTGCTTCTTCCTGTTTTTATTTATGTATTTTACTTTTTTCTTTTTCGGTTTCCTTTTGGACTGATGGCTAAGATAGTTAAATACGTGTTACCGAGGAGTGCGAGTTTTACTGTGGAGATTATTGGCAGTATTATAATGTTTAAAAATCTTATTGGTTCTTACAGAATTATATATATGCTACTAATAATAAATAAATAAGTTGTCAAGTTTTGTCGTGTTGAGCAGAGGACGACGGTGGTGGGGGTTTATTATAGGGTAACGTGCCTCTGATGGTTTTTTTTTCAAAGCTGTCGTCTTTATGTGCACCGGGGTCCGTGAGGAGCAGCGAATGGCAGGCAGGCCGGACTGTTTTCTCCAGTAGTCGGATACGGGTTGCAAATCACGGGTCGGGTAAATTTGCGGTGGAACCAGTGCGAGAAGATTTGGGCTTTGCCCAGAATATGTGGGGGGCGTCTATGTCACGGGCTGATTCTTTCACCACAAACCTCACTCGAACCCGTGCGGCACTTAGTCACTCTTTCCCTCACTAGAATGGCTAAGTCAGTTTAATCCCTCAAACACTCACTCAAGAGAAGAGAACATTCAAGAGTGGAAGTGGAAGCTCTTATTGCTTATTACTTAGCAACTCTTGCTTGATATAAATAAAATGCCTTAGCCCATATTTATAGATAATGTTAGCTTACAATGAATGGCTATGATTAGCCTTCTAGATTGTTCCTACAATCAATGGTTAGGATTGAGTCTCTAGACTCTTCTCATAAAATATCCCCCTAGATATTTACATGAGATTTTTCTAGAAGCTTCTAGATACAAGATATTTATCATACATTTAATTATGCAAGAAAACTCTAGAAAACCCTAGGATTTTCATGGATCCAACCATGAATAAGTGAGTCCAAATGCACCCAATTGAGCCAAAATGGGGCGGTTCGTGACACTTATAGGGTAAAGCTTCCCCTAACCGTGAAGTATCATCCGGTCTTCCATGTGAGCATGTTGAAGCCATATCATCAGGACACGGAAGATCCAGATAGAGGAAAGTCTAGTCGAGCGCTAACAGGGATTCGTATGGAGTTCGACAAGGAGGCCGAAGAAATTCTTGCGGATAGGACGATTCGTGAAGCCAACAACCACCCGAGGTTAGAGTACTTTGTGAAGTGGAAGGGCTTACCCGACAGTGAGAATAGTTGGGAACCTGCGCGATCCTTGTGGCAGTTTGAAGACTTGATCGAGAAGTTTCGCCAGGAGAAGATTAAGCGATGAGGGCATCGCTTGGATAGGTGGGGGAGAATGTCACGAACCGTCCCATTTTGGTTCAATTGGGTGCATTTGGACTCACTTATTCATGGTTGGGTCCATGAAGATCCTAGGGTTTTCTAGAGTTTTCTTGCATAATTAAATGTATGATAAATATCTTGTATCTAGAAGCTTCTAGAAAAATCCCATGTAAATATCTAGGGAGATATTTTAGGAGAAGAGTCTAGAGACTCAATCCTAACCATTGATTGTAGGAATAATCTAGAAGGCTAATCATAGCCATTCATTGTAAGCTAGCCTTGCCTATAAATATGGGCTAAGACATTTTATTTGTATCAAGCAAGAGTTGCTAAGTAATAAGCAATAAGAGCTTTCACTTTCACTCTTGAGTGTTCTCTTCTCTTCTCTTGAGTGAGTGTTTGAGGGATTAGGCTGACTTAGCCATTCTAGTGAGGGAAAGAGTGACTAAGTGCCGCACAGGTTCGAGTGAGGTTTGTGGTGAAAGAATCAGCCCGTGACATAAGCTACATTCCCCACTTTCTTCTCGATCGGAAATGGGCCCTCATACTTACGTATTAAGCTCTTGTGTAGCCCTTTATGTCGATCCAATGTAGAAAGCCTGACAAGGACCAAGTCTCCAACTTGATACTCCATATGCCTTCGCTTCTTGTCGGCCCATTTCTTCATCTTCTTTGTCGCCTTGTTCAAGCAAGAGCGTGCCAATTCGTTCTGATCTTGCCACCCCTTCGCAAATCGGTAAGCGGCTGGGCTATTTCCCTTATAACCCGTAGCAATAGCATTTGGAGTGAGTGGTTGCTGACCTGTGATGATCTCGAATGGGCTCCTCCCAGTAGACTCACTCCTTTGCAAATTGTAGGAGAATTGGGCTATGTCCAGTAGCTTCGCCCAATCCTACTGGTTGGCACTCACAGTGTCTCAAGTATACCTCCAACAAGCTATTTACCCGCTCCGTCTGGCCATCTGTCTGAGGATGGAAGCTAGTGGAGAAGTTTAGATCTGACCCCATGAGTTTGAAGAGCTCTGTCCAGAATCTCCCTGTGAAGCGGCCATCCCGATCGCTTACGATGGATTTTGGTAGCCCCCAATACTTCACCACGTGTTTCAGAAATAATAGCGCTGCAACCTCTACTGGACACTTAGCTGGGGCTAGAATGAAAATACCGTATTTGGAGAACCGGTCAACCACCATCATAATAATGTTGCATCCATCTGACTTTGGCAGACCCATGATGAAATCCATGGAAATGCTCTCCCAAGATCGCTCCGGAATAGGTAATGGCTCTAACAGTCCGGCCGGTGCTCTCTGCTCCGTCTTGTCTTGTTGGCACACAAGACAAGTCTTCACATAGGCCTCAACATCATCCCTCATGCGAGGCCAATAATATGTCTCTTCTACAAGAGCTAGAGTTCTGTGCACACCTGGATGTCCCGCCCATTAAGAGTCATGGCATTCTTTAAGGATCTCCCGCCTTAAATTTCTGAACAATGGCACGTACACCCGTCTCCCTTTTGTATAAAGTATGTCTCCATCTAGCCAGAACCTTCGAGTTTTGCCTTCTTTTGCGTACTCCACCATGTTCTTGGCTGTAGGATCATGAGACAAACCCTCCTTAATTCGGTCAAGTAAGGTGTTCTGAGGATGACTCACCATAGCAGCAAGTTCCGCCTTTCGGCTTAACGCATCTGCCACTAAGTTGAATTTTCCCGGTTTGTACTCGAGCACATAGTCAAACTCTGCCAAGAAGTCCTGCCATCGTGCCTGCTTAGGAGATAACTTCTTTTGAGTCTGAAAATAGCTAGTGGCCACATTGTCCGTCTTCACTACAAATTTGGACCCAAGTAGGTAATGCCTCCAAACTCTAAGGCAGTGGATCACGGCCGTCATCTCCTTCTCTTGAACGGTGTACCGCCTCTCGGTGTCATTTAACTTTCGACTCTCATAGGCCACGGGGTGTCCCTCTTGCATCAACACCCCTCCAATTGCGAAGTCACTCGCATCAGTGTGCACTTCATAGGGCTTGCTGAAGTTGGGAAGGGCAAGAACTGGTTCCTTCGTCACAGCTCTCTTCAAACCTTCGAATGCCCTCTGGCATTTTGAACTCCAATCCCATGCCTGATTCTTCTTCAGCAAGTTTGTCAGTGGAGCCGCCAATGCTGAGTAGCTCTTGATGAATTTTCGGTAGTAGTTCACTAAGCCCAGAAATGATCGCAGCTCTGTCACCTTGGTAGGAGGCTCCTACTCTAGTATGGCTCGTACCTTAGCTTGGTCCATGCGGATTTTGCCTCCTCCAATGATGTGGCCTAAGAAGACCACCTCCTCCTGTGCGAACGAGCACTTTTCTCTCTTCACATAGAGCTCATTACTTCTAAGTGCCTGGAACACCTGCCTCAAGTGTTCCACATGCTCGTCCATGGTTTGACTATAGATCATAATGTCGTCCAAGTAGACCACCACGAAATGGTCTAAGAAAGGCTCTAACACTTTGTTCATCATGGTGCAGAATGTTGCTGGAGCATTGGTGAGACCGAACGGCATAACCAGGAATTCATAAGAGCCGTACCTGGTTACACATGTCGTCTTTGGTTCATCTCCTTCAGCAATCCGCACTTGATAGTATCCCGAGCGCAAGTCAAGCTTAGTGAAGTACCTTGCCTGCCCCAATCTATCGAATAAGTCCTCAATCAGAGGAATGTGATACTTGTTCTTCACCGTGATCTTGTTTAATGCCCGGTAATCGATGCATAGCCGCAATGACCCATCATGCTTCTTCTGGAACAACACCGGGGCACCATATAGAGCTTTGGACGGGCGAATGTATCCGGCATCCAGTAACTCCTTCAGTTGTTTCCGAAGTTCCTCCAACTCCGGTGGCGCCATGCGATAAGGACCCAGGGCTGGGGGACGAGCTCCAGACTCAAGCTCGATCTTGTGTTCTACCTCTCTTGAAGCTTACTAGGCAGCTTAGCGGGCATAATGTCTTGGTACTCCTCCAAGACGCATTGGATTTCCTTGGGCACGTCTTCTCCCTGGTGTGAGTCTTCCTCCACCTTGACTGTAGCAATGAAAGTTGGCTCATGTCGACGGACGCCCTTGGACACTTGTAAGGCCGAGAGCATTTTAGAAGTCACACTCTCGCGCTTGATCGAAACTGTGCACGCCTTGCCCTCTAGGATGCACATTGTGTTGGTGTATGGAACCAACACGGCCTTTACTTTGTCCAAAAATTCTAAGCCAAGCACTACGTCAAAGTCATCCATGGTCACGACCGTCAAGTCTTCTTGGCCGCACCATTCTCCGATGCTCACATCTACCTTCTGAGCCACGCCAGTGATAGGAGTGGGATTTGAATTGACAGCTTTGATGACACCCCCTCCCTTGGTGATCTTAAGATTCAACCTACTAGCAACATTGCGAGAAACCAAGAGATGAGAAGCACCTGTATCCAGAAGGGCCTTAAAGGTCTTGCCGGAAATGGTTGTCTCGATGAACATCGCCCCTCGAGGTCTTGCATCCACTTTTGCCTTGATCGCATTGAGGAGGCGAAGTGAGCTGATCCGGGTCTCCTCATTTTGCTTCTCCTCTTCCCTCTGAACTAGGGCCGCAAGATTGGCCCTCTTGGGACAGTCCATGGCCTTATGTGGACCGTTGCAGAAGTAGCATGCCAACTTCTTTGAACGGTCACCTCCTTTAGAGTTGTCATAGGACTTACCCTTCTCGGACGTTGACTTAGGTGGGAACTCTTTGGATGGCTTATCCTTCTCTCCCCCACCTTTAGTAGGCTTACCCTTCTTATCCTTTGGCTTGGACGAGTCGTTCACTTTCTTGAATTCGATCAGCGACTCGGCTACTTGCATTGCTTGGGCAAGAGTCTGGACGCCACGCCTTTGTAACTCCATCTTGGCCCATCCCGTGAGGCCATCCATGAACGAGAATAGAGAGTCCTTCTCTCCCATGTCCGGGATCTCCAGCAGCGATTCTGAAAATTCTTTCACGTAATCATGAATTGAACCTTTTTGAGTAAGGCGACGAAGTTTACCTCGGGCCTCGTCCTCAGCATTCTCCGGGTAGAATTGCCGCTTCAAATCTGCCTTGAATTCTTCCCAAGTAGTGATGGAGCACGTACCCTTTTTCATATCCTCGCATCGTCTACGCCACCACAACGTAGCGATGTCCTCGAGATAGAGAGGTATGGCTTGGAGCTTGGCTGCATCATCCCTATATCCGGCAGCATTGAAGTATACTTCCATGTTCCATAGGAAGTTATCAATCTCCCGGGCACCCCTAGCTCCTTTATACGGCTTCGGTTTAGGAGTATCTTTAGCCATGAAAGGTTGTGAGATCATACCTCGAGTTGCCAAGATAGCATCATATTGGCTAAATTTTTCTTTAAATTCAGCCATCTCCTTCAGGAACATTTCTCATTGGCTCCGTAAGAATGCACACTCCTCACGTACGGATGTGATCCCTTGCTGTAGCATGTCGACGGCGAAATTCAAGGCCGACTGCATCTCCTCCCGAAGTTCGTCTCCTGCAGACTCCAACTTCTCGATGCGCTCGTCGAAAGCCTCCATCTTATCCGCCACGGTAAGCTCCACCTTAGCCAACCGTGCCTCTAACGTCGTCATGATGTCACGAGATTTATCCCTACGTTGCGTTGGAACATCCTTCGGATCCACCACACCAAGTACTTCGGAACGAAGGTCGGAGCTCGACATTATCACTTCCGAACCTTGGCTCTGATACCAAATGTCACGGGCTGATTCTTTCACCACAAACCTCACTCGAACCTGTGCGGCACTTAGTCACTCTTTCCCTCACTAGAATGGCTAAGTCAGCCTAATCCCTCAAACACTCACTCAAGAGAAGAGAAGAGAACACTCAAGAGTGGAAATGAAAGCTCTTATTGCTTATTACTTAGCAACTCTTGCTTGATACAAATGAAATGCCTTAGCCCATATTTATAGGCAAGGCTAGCTTACAATGAATGGCTATGATTAGCCTTCTAGATTGTTCCTACAATCAATGGTTAGGATTGCGTCTCTAGACTCTTCTCCTAAAATATCTCCCTAGATATTTACATAGGATTTTTCTAGAAGCTTCTAGATACGAGATATTTATCATACCTTTAATTATTAAAGAAAACTCTAGAAAACCCTAGGATCTTCATGGACCTAACCATGAATAAGTGAGTCCAAATGCACCCAATTGAGCCAAAATAGGGCGGTTCATGACATCTATGTCTGCTTCCAAAATCATTTAAAAATTCGGGACTTGACCGCTTGATTGTTTATTGTTTAAGGGACTGTTTGTTTGCCTTAAAAAAAGAGTGAAATCAAAGCTATTTCTAAGAAAAATAGGTTTTGTGATTGTTTGGTTGGCTAAGGGGGTGTTTGGTTGCATGTTTTTTGAGAAATGTTTTCTCAAAAGTACTGACGTATGACATTTTTGTAATTAAACATTTTCTATAGATTTTCGTAAACTGTGTTTGGTTCAAAAAAATTTACAGAAATGTTTTCTAAAAAATACAGAAAAGTACCAAATTTTATAGAAATCGATTTCCTTCTAAAATGGGCGGAAATCTCCTGGAAATCTGACGCATTTATTATTTAAATAATAAAACTCATTGACACTTTTCTATAAAGTTCTCACTTTTCTATAAAATTGGGGGTGTTTTGTTACAATTCTATAAATTATAGGAAATGTTGCTATTTTCCCAAAAGTTATGAGTCATTTTCTTGTTTTGAACTAAACAAGCAAAATACAAAAATAAGAAAATTTGTACTTTTTAACTTCTCAAAACTTTTCCTATAATTTTTTTAAGAAATACAAGAAAATCATATTTTGGATGGAAAACATTTCATATAATTTATAGAAATGCAACCAAACACCCCCTAAGAAAAGAAGAAAATCAAAGAATGAGAGATGAGATGATGTTAGTTGTCACCTTATTATTGGATGATGTGAGTGGTTTTTTAAGAAATGTTGTTTTGAGGTTATTTGGTTGACGAAAAAAACAAGGAAATAGATTATAAGAAACCTATTTCTTGTAAGGGTCTGTTTGTTTGCCTAAAAAGAGTGGGAAATCAAAGAATATGAAATTTATTTCTTAAAAAAATTGTTTTATGGTTGTTTGGTTGGCTAAAGAAAAGAAGGAAATCAAATAATAGGAGATGAAATGAGATGAGTTGTCACCATATTATTGGATGATGTGAGTGATTTTTTAAGAAAACTTATTTTGAGGTTGTTTGGTTGGTTACCTGTTTGGTTATTTCCTAAAAAACCAAAAAATAGAAATGAAAACCAAGAATTCTAAAGTACAATTTCACATATTTCCATCCCTAAAACTCACCCACAACATCTAATAAAATATTATTTTTATCCAATAACTCATCCACCACATCTAATAAAATATTATTTTCATCCAACAACTCATCCATCACATTCACCACATCTAATAAAATATTATTTTCATCCACAACATCACTCAACTCATCTCATCTCATATTTAAAAATCATTCACATCATCCAATAAGATCGTGACAACTCATCTCATCTCATTAACATTTTATTTTTTTTGTTTTCCTCCCAAAAAGCTAGGAAAATAATTTCCTTAAGTGTGTGTCACATCATCCAATAATATAATGACAACTCATCTCATCTCATCTATTTTCTTATTTTTAAGAAATAACAAAACAAAAGAAAACAACCTATTACAAGAAATATGTTTCTTATAATTCATTTCCTTATTTTTTCCGCCAACCAAACAACATCAAAACAAGTTTTTTTTAAAAATCACCCACATCATCGTATAATAAGGTGACAACTCATCTCATCTCATCTCCATTTCTTTGATTTCTTTCTTTTTTTAGCCAACCAAACAATCCCAAAACCTATTTTTCTTAGAAATAGGTTTCCTTTTCTTTGATTTCCCTCTTTATCTAGGCAAACAAACAGCCCCTTAAAAAAAGGAAATGAATTATAAGAAACTCATTTCCTATAAAAGGTTCTTCTCTTGTGTTTGGTTTATTCTTAAAAATAAGAGATGAGATGAGATGAGATGAGTTGTAATTATATTATTAGATGATGTGACCCACACTTAATAAAATCAATTTCCTTGTTTTTTTTGAGGAAATAAGAGGAAATGAAATGCTAATGAGATGAGATGAGTTGTCATCATATATCGATGATGTGGGTGATTTTTAAAGATGAGATGAGATGAGTTGGATGATGTGACTCATTTCTTGTGTTTGGTTTTTTTTAAGAGATGACATGAGATGAGTTGATGAATGAAAATAATATTTTATTGGATAAAGTGGATGAGTTGTTAGATGAAAATAATATTTTATTGGATGTTGTGGTGAGTTTTAGGGATGGAAATGGAGGAAATTGATGTTTTTGAGATTTCCATGACCCAATTTTCTATTCTTGATTTTTAGGAAACCAACCAAACAACCCTTAATAGGTTCTTTTCTTTTGTTTGGTTTTATTCTTAAAAATAAGAAAATAGATGAGATAAAATGAGTTATCATTATATTATTGGATGATGTGACCCACACTTAGGAAATCGTTTTTCTAGGTTTTTTGGAGGAAATGAGTGGAAATAAAATGTTAATGAGATGAGATGAGTTATCACCATTTTTATTGGGTGATGTGAGTGATTTAAAATGATGAGATGAGATGGAGATGAGATGAGTTGAGTGATGTTGTGGATGAGTTGTTGGATGACAATAATATTTTATTAGATGAGTTGTTGAAATAATATTTTATTAGATATTGTGGATGAGTTGTTGGATGAAAATAATATTTTATTTGATGTTGTAGGTGAGTTTTAAGGATGGAAATCGATGAAATTGCACTTTTTGATATTTCCACCTTTTCATTTCCTTTTCTTGGTTTTTAGGAAACCAACCAAACAAACCCTAAAGCTCAACTGTTGAAATCTATCAGGCATTTCTTAGAGGGGAAGGGCATGTTTTGAAACTTTTAGATTATAATCTATTTTGCTTATAATTCAAATCCAACAGTGCTATGGTGTTCGCTCACCTAAGATACAACATTCACAAAATGATACGATAAGAGTCCTAGTCAACTCCTAAGAGTTCTAGGCATCTCGACTCCTAAGTCGAATATCAAGACCTTGGCTCTTTATCAAGATAAGCACAATGCACAACGGCTCCTTAGTCGAGTATTAAACCATTGGCTCTTTATCAAGGTAAGTCCAATGCACCACATATGGTCGAATCCTCCAGTACAACTCGACCATCATGGCTAGATTACAAGACCTTGGTACCTTACTAAAGTATAAACTCAAGACACAATTACAGAGGTCTCGGCCCCACCGACTCATCAAGCTGGCACCCTGGTGTCGACACAAGAGGCGATACTAGCCGATACGAGAGATCCTGACATGCCAGACGAGTCGACATCTTTATATCGACCCGAAAGGCGGTTATTAAGCTAAGATAAGATGGCGTCTCACTCAGTCGGACATGCTGACACTTCTAAGTCGACACAAAAGACGATGCCGGTCGACTCTTTTATCAAGGACGACCTATTTAAGACACTCGGCCACTCACTGGGCATTTCTCAGAAATAACTTAAAGGACGTTCCCTGCCGTCGGCTAAGTTGAGGACTCGACCCTGGTCTCAAGCCTCTCCCCCCGAGCAAATATCGATATCTCAGTTCACATTGAACAAGTCTTATCCAGATATTGGTCTGACAAAGTCTCCATGACTCGTCAGCTCAATCACTTCTCGGAAAAGGCAGAGATACATTCTCCAATAATGAAGTGACTTCCCCTCCAGTCTCCAGTCGACACCTGTAAAGCAAGGGACGACTCAGCAATGCCTGCGTGCCTTCTGCAATGCTCACAAGTCACTTCCCGGATATTGTGGAGACGCCATCTCCCGTGCTGAAATGACTCCCTTTCAGTCGTCACCCGACACTTGTAAAGAGAGGGATGACTCATCTTTCAGCTCACGCTTTGCCACTATCATTCTGTATGGCTGAAATAACTAATCTAACATGGACATCCAAGCTATATATGGATATTATTCACTATCAGAGAAGCCCCCCCATGAAATCAAGGCAAGAAAACAAATAACAATCTAATTCTTCTAGTCCATCCAATCTGAGAGAGATGATAATCTCTAATGCACATACATAAGAACGCATAGTTCTAAACTCCACTCAAGCTCATGTTTATCTACTGACTTGATCGTCGGAGGAACCACGGGGAACCGGTCCCTGCCCTCTCACGCGTTATTTCTGTCTGCGTAGCGCGGACATCAGATCTTCATTCAAGAACTAGGCGTAAAGCTGAAGAAGGGAACGAGCCCTCCATCATCCTTCACCACCCCGCAACAATCCTCTTCTGGATTAATTGGTTGTTTGATATCGAGCATCAACAAACAATATTAGACAAATAGGTGATTTATAAATCATTATTATCGTCAAATTGAATAAAATATATTAAATGAAACTGGGGATAAATAGATGAAGCTTAGACAAACCCTAAAGCTCAATTGTTGAAATCTATCATGCATTTCTTGGAGGGGAAGGGCATGTTTTGCAACTTTTAGATTATAATCTATTTTGCTTATAATTCAAGTCCAACAGTGCTATGGTGTTCGCTCACCTAAGATACAACATTCACAAAATGATACGATAAGAGTCCTAGTCAACTCCTAAGAGTTCTAGGCATCTCGACTCCTAAGTCGAATATCAAGACCTTGGCTCTTTATCAAGATAAGCACAATGCACAGCGGCTCCTCAGTCGAGTATTAAACCATTGGCTCTTTATCAAGGTAAGTCCAATGCACCACATATGGTCGAATCCTCTAGTACAACTCGACCATCATGGCTAGATTACAAGACCTTGGTACCTTACTAAAGTATAAACCCAAGACACAATTACAGAGGTCTCGGCCCCACCGACTCATCAAGCTGGCACCCTGGTGTCGACACAAGAGGCGATACTAGCCGATACGAGAGATCCTGACATGCCAGAAGAGTCGACATCTTTATATCGACCCGAAAGGCGGTTATTAAGCTAAGATAAGATGACGTCTCACTCAGTCGGACATGCCGACACTTCTAAGTCGACACGAAAGACGGTGCCAGTCGACTCTTTTATCAAGGACGACCCTATTTAAGACACTCGGCCACTCACTGGGCATTTCTCAGAAATAACTTAAAGGACGTTCCCTGCTGTCGGCTAAGTTGAGGACTCGACCCTGATCTCAAGCCTCTCCCCCCGAGCAAATGTCGATATCTCAGTTCACCTTGAACAAGTCTTATCCAGATATTGGTCTGACAAAGTCTCCATGACTCGTCAGCTCAATCACTTCTCGGAAAAGGCAGAGATACATTCTTCAATAATGAAGTGACTTTCCCTCTAGTCTCCAGTCGACACCTGTAAAGCAAGGGACGACTCAGCAATGTTCGCGTGCCTTCTGCAATGCTCACAAGTCACTTCCCGGATATTGCGGAGACGCCATCTCCCATGCTGAAATGACTTCCCTTTCAGTCGTCACCCGACACTTGTAAAGAGAGGGATGACTCATCTTTCAGCTCACGTTTTGCCACCGTCATTCTGTATGGCCGAAATAACTAATCTACCATGGACATCCACGCTATATATGGATATTATTCACTATCAGAGAAGCCCCCCCATGAAATCAAGGCAAGAAAACAAATAACAATCTAATTCTTCTAGTCCATCCAATCTGAGAGAGATGCTAATCTCTAATGCACATAGCATAAGAACGCATAGTTCTAAACTCCACTCAAGCTCATGTTTATCTACTGACTTGATCGTCGGAGGAACGACGGGGGAACCGGTCCCTGCCCTCTCACGCGTTATTTCTATCTGCGCAGCGCAGACATCAGATCTTCATTCAAGAACTAGGCGTAAAGCTGAAGAAGGGAACGGGCCCTCCATCATCCTTCACCACCCCGCAACAATCCTCTTATGGATTAATTGGTTGTTTGATATCGAGCATCAACAAACAGTATTTGACAAATGGGTGATTTATAAATCATTATTATCGTCAAATTGAATAAAATATATTAAATGAAACTGGGGATAAATAGATGAAGCTTAGAATTTTTTGAAATGATAAGAGGTGTGGTGGTCTTTTCCATGGTTAAACATTGTTGCTTATAAGCTAAAATAAGTCATTTGCTAAATATGTCAAAGTGACTTGTACGCTAAAAAAAAGGCTTGTAAGCTAAAAAATGGCTTATGAGTCGACTTGACGACTTGCCAAACATGTTTTAAACCAGCATTTATTGTTAATGGAATGCTATATTATCTGTTGCGATGGAGTAAATTTTTTTTTTCCGCTGCCTTAAGAACAAGTATTTACTCATTTACTTAATTAACTCGTATTCAATCCAATCTTGTTAACTTGGTAAAATCGGTTTGTTGAAGTTATCGAGAAGGTAAGCTTCACTCTTTTCTTGGTTGTACATTGGTCGTAATGATGGACGTAATGATGTACCGTTTGATTCGTCAACAACCGTTTCTTTAATCTTTCCTGTGCGCAACCAAACGAGCGGCGCATTCATAAAATGCTAGTACCAAAACTTTTAGGCCTTCAGTTACGGACGCAGTAACTTGACGTTTTTTGGATGAAAAAAGTACCTACGGGAGTGATCATGGATGAACTTGTCAAACTGACCATAGCCCTTCCAAATTCTCTGTTGATGGCCTTCTTATCATAATTAGGCAAAGAAATTTTTTCAAATGATCCAAAATATGGAACCAATATGGGAGGCATGTGAGATGTCATGCTCATATTACATAATGAATTGACCATAATTAAATGATGGTCAGCTCATTATGCAATAAGAGCGGGACACCTCATCTGTCCTCCCTGTTAGTCTCATATTTTGGGTCATTGTAGCAAATCTCTTAGGTAAATAGCTAGAAATGGATTATTAAATTTGTAATAGAATAATATATATGTTCCTCTCGGATTGAAAAGATGCAAATTTATCAACATCATAAAAATAGTCATTCAATGTGATGCTTAGTTGAATTTTCATTTATTTTAATATTAATAAAAAGTAAGATATATTCGAGAAGGATTAAAGAAAAAAGACTCAGACATATATAGCAAATCCGGCTTCTAAATTTTTTTTTGACGTGGTAGGGTTTTCTCAATCCATTTCTGTGAAATAAATTGAAAAAATTGAAAGGGATTGAAACTTTTAATCTACATGGTAGAAGTGTCAGGTCATGGAAACCTACTTTCTAGGTTTCTTTGGGGAAACCGAAGATCCTTGTTTGGTGCGTGGGAATGAGTGGGAATAAAACGTTCATTCCCATTTCCCATTCGTGTGCACCAAAATACTATCTTTTTGGAAGCTAGAATGCTTATTCACACTTCCCTTTTAGCCCCACCTTTTATGAGACGAAACATTCCCAATTACTTGGTAGAAAATGGACATTCTCACTTAAGTGGGAAAGAAACAACTTAATTTAAACAACAAATTTGTCATATTGCTTGACAATTATCAATAAAAAAGTTCATTCCTTATTCATTCTCTAGTTGCACCCGAATATAAGAATGAAAATGAGTATTTTATGTTATTTTATTTCATTCAGTGATGCGTCCAAGTCTAGAATTATAGAGTGGTACTACAGGCACACCCTTCCACCACACCTTGGGGCACACCCCTCTCACAGCTACAGTGCACGGGGCCCACTTTAGATTTTTT